>JAGSMR010000022.1:1095000-1197500 GCA_029286605.1 Sericinus montela | reverse complement strand
TGAAAGAAGCAGTAAATAAGAAGAAGAAAGCATGGTTAGACTACTTGGCCTATAGTAATGATAAGGATATGAGAGAGAAGAGGAAAGAAAGATATAAGCTCCAGAAAGTTCACACGAAAGTATTGATTGAGGAAGTGCGTGAAAGGAGTAGAATGGAAGCGGACGAAAGGTTGTCGCACAACTTCACGGAGAACTCCGAACTCTTCTGGAAAGAGATTGGAAGGACCCGGAGTGGTTGCGACAGCCTTAAGAATGAATAAAGTGCTTTCGGGAACCAATGTCGTCCTCTCAGAAAAATCGGACGTCATGCAGCGCTGGAGCGAATTTTATAGAGAGATGTATGCGTGTGATGACCTTAGTGGGGGATCCGGGGGTGACCCCGTGACTGGTACGCCAGACTCGGACCTCGATGACACTGAGGTCATCAGTATGAAAGAGATTGAATGTGCGATTAGAAGTTGGAAATGTGGTAAGGCTGCGGGACTAGACAGAGTTACTGCTGAAATGGTCAAGTATTGTGGGCCACGCGTCTGGGACTGCTTTCATCTGCTGTGCAATTTGTGCTGGTGAACGGGGCTGTTCCGGATGATTGGCGATCCGCGGTCATTGTGCCTTTATATATCGGCTATCGGGCGATCAGCTTCACCAGTTTAGCAAGTAAATTTTACTCGAAGGTTTTGACACGTAGGATGCAACAGAAATCGGAAAGATTTCTATGGGAGGCACAATGCGGATTTAGACCTGGAAGAGGATGCACGGATCAAATGTTTTCTCTCCGCATGATCACGAAGAAGCTTCTGGCTGCTATCCAGAAGATTTTTTGTGATTTTGTGGAGCTTGCGAAAGCATTTGATAAGGTTGTAAGGAAGAAAATGTGGGAACTGTTGCCGGGGTATGGTATGGATGGTCGATTGCTGAGGGCTGTGCAGTCACTTTACTGTGACTGTTAAACCTGTATGCGGGTGGGGCATGACCTGTCACCCATGTTTAGCGTCGAAACGGGCGTAAAACAGGGTAGTGTCATGTCTTCCTGGCTGTTCATACTGTATCTCGACAGCTGTTTACAGAAGCTGAAAGATAGCTGTTTGGGTGTGAAATTGGGTGACATAAAAGTAAATTGTCTGCTATATGCTGATGATGCAGTGCTTATTGCACCATCAGAGGCAGAACTGCAGGCATTAGTCACGTGTATCAAAGAAGAATGTGAAATTAATTTGTCCGTTTGAATGCTAATAAAACTAAGGTTCTTGTATTTGAAAGGGACGAAGAAAGAACGAAGTGCGAAATTTGGGTAAATCAGGAATGTCTAGAACAGGTGAATGAAATTGTATACTTGGGGAGTGCGTTTAGCCGGGATGGAAGATGTGATTTAGATATGGACAGGCGTGTCGCTGCCGCGAACAAAATCAATGGTGCCCTGACTGCGTTAATCAAAAGGCAAGGCATTGTGAAAAGTGCACGCCTTTCAATACATAACGCAGTGTTGGTACCGACTCTGTTATATATCAGCGAAACCTGGGTATAGCAGAAGAAGCATAAAAGCAGGTTGAATGCAGTGGAGATGCGATCTCTTCGTAAAATGTGCGGCCTTACCATAGCCGACTTAAAGCGAAACGAAGAGATTCGCAATATGGCAGATTTGAAATATGACCTTGTCTCAAAAATGGATAAGGGCGTGCTTCGATGGTTTGGGCACGTTAAGCGAATGAGTGAAGAAAGAATGGTGAAGAAAATATATAGCGTGAAAGTTAATATTAAAAGGTGTCGAGGTAGACCGAGACTAACTTTCGAAGACCATGTGAGCTAATTGCTCGAAGAGGGGGGGTCAACAGTACTCGGATACCTAGACGTGCATGTATGAAGAAGATGATGAATCTGAAAGAAGCGAAAGAAGTATGTCAGGGATTGTGCGTGAAGATAAATAAATATTATACTTATCATATACATCATATAACTGCGTCAAAATTAATGCGGTCAGTTCAAAGCATTTTTCATTTTTTACTCTCATGAAACTACGTCATGTCTCAATATTTGTAGCTCTGTAGCTCGTGCTACCTCTTTGAGATCTGTCCTCATTTGTAATCCCCGGTGGAGTACTGCGGCACAATGTCAAGTGTATGTATGTCTGTTACTTTAAAGTTTTGCGGATATGAACATAGTTGACATTTTTTTAAATTCCGGAAACTTCACTTCTTTGCAATACTTTTTTACTTAAATACTTCGTGCTTTACTTGTGTTTTTTTAGAATCAGCCAAGGTGACATGAGTAGCAAAACTACGGTAATTGAAATAGCTGTAAAAACCAGCACATTAAAGTGATAATGGGCCGGTGAAATAGCTTATAGATCTAACAACCGAAAGAAAGAAAGGTGAAAAAAACTGTTCAATACATTTACTGTAGATGATTACTGTGAATTAAGAGAGAAGTGTTACTACGTACACTGATGATTCTGAATTAACCGTAAATTTTTAATTTTTATAATTTTATAATAATTAGTTGAATTAACCGTATGATAACGGCTTAAAAATATTGCTACGGCTTTCTTTCCGTGGGTGTCGTAAAAGGACAGCATAACAGTCTTGAATATTGTTATGGCAACCGATAAAAAACAGGATAACCATCTCTAAAAATATTAGACCAAAATAATCAGACCGAAAATGGGCAGCAACGTCAAAGGTGTAAGTGGTCTGGTATTATGTTCGCCAATTCGCTTGCCAAGCCTGGGGATTATGGCAAAGCATTCCTATGGAAGAGGCCTATGTCCTACTTAGACTTTAACAGGTTGTAATATATGTATGTATGTATGTCATGTAAGTGACTTAAAATATTCCAAAGTTAATATCAGTTTATTATAGTATAAGTTTATATGAAAGTAGAATAAATGTCTGAAAACTTTTTATCATCCGTTCGCCAAACTTCTTGTATACGAGCGACCTCAATTTGCAAAGCTATGGTTACGGCCTGCAGAAGCATTAACGTCAGAAGTCTAGGCTTTATCGATAGTGCTGTCTTTATTATCCGTTCTGAAACAATTTGTATACGAAGCGTAGGCTTAGAAGCGTGATATTTTTTATTTTAATTCAATTTTGCATCACTGTATTAAATTTAGTCATTATAAATCCAAGCTTATGGGGTATGAATCTCCGGTTACCTTACTCGGCGGAAGAGGCTAAGATGTATATGAAGATATATAGAAAGATAAGTATAAGTATATATATATATATATATATATATATATATATATATATATATATATATATATATATATATGTATATATATATATATATATACATATATATATATATATATATATATATATATATATATATATATATATATATATATATACATATATATATATATTTATATATTTATATATATATATATATACATATATATATATACATATATATATATATATTTATATATATATATATGTATATATATATATATATATATATATATACATATATATATATACATATATATATATATACATATATATATATATATATATGCATATATATATATACATATATATATATATATATTATCGACGACCTCCGTGGACGTGTGGCGTAAACACTGGTTTTCAAGGTGTCGCCATCTCGGGGTCCCGGGTTCGATTCCGGGTCGGGTCACTGTAGGAAAACCACTTTTTCTACATTTTCTCGGGTCTGGGTGTTTGTGATGCCTTCGTTGTTTCCGATTCCCATACCACAAGTGCTTTAGCATCTTACATTGGGATCGGAGCAATGTATGTGATGTTGTCCCTATCTATATATGTAGTTATTTATTTATTATAAGATTAAGATAATTAAGTCCTTTCTTTCCACCTTCCACTGAAGATATTTTGGGATAACGTGACAGTGGTGAGCCCTACGCCGCCTTTAGGTCAAAGACAACGATATAAATCGTTTTGAAAAATCCATTGGTGCGAGCCAGAGGATCACACTCGGGTCTCTCGAGCTTGAATTTCGATCACCCTATCCAAATCCGGCTACCATGACTTCTCTATCGTGAAGAAATAAAGAAGCTTACAATGCTTCTACTTCTAGCATTATACAGCAATAAATTATCAACTATACAGCAACAAAAGATAAATTTTTGCCGCCAAGCTCTTAACTTAAAACTATAGGAAAATAAATTATCGAAGAGCCCGTTTCCTTAAGGAATTACAAAAATCAAGCATAAATGTTCACTTATCATCGACACGTTAACAAATTATTTATGATTGAAAGTTGTCTCAACTATGAAAGCTCTTTATATCTTTAATGCTGTTTATTTTTGATTTATTTTTTAAATGAGAAGTGTAATACAAATAATACAATTTTACAGAATACAATTCTAAGAGTGCTGCGGTATAAAAATTTTGAATTCAACCAAGCTTTCAGCCTGAAGAGCTTTTGAATTGTATGTGACCTACATAACGAGAAAGGATTTCGTACCACAAACGTACCATACGTTTGCCTTCGTTTTCGCTTATACGGTTCTTGTACCAGGAATTGAATTGAATTAAATTATAACAACCGTATAAAGTTTATAATAATTTGGTAAAATTGCAATTGTTTCTTCAATTTTTTTGTTTCGTACGATATTAAGATCATTTAGTTGTGAAGCCTAGCAATTATGGCAGTTTATTTATACGGAAAAGGTATTTCACTGTCGAGTATTATAAGCATCGGTAGCGGGGCCACCATACAGAATAGGCTTGTTTTTTAAACAACAAAACAAACAATAAAAGAATCCCCATATCAAAAATTACATTGCACCATTCGGCATGATAATATGAAAGGCATATGTTAGCTGGTCTGAAGAAAAAAAGTGCACCACCCTCCCTCCCACGGATACATGCGCTAATTCTAATGGGTGCACCACCACCGCCGACCGATAATATGACACGCACGACGTCATCGTAGATTGTACACGCTATATCCATTTTTTCTGTACTGTCTCGGTAATCCAAAACAACAAAGATATCACAAACACACTGGGTGTTTGTGCTATCTTCGTTGATTCGCATTCCATAATACAAGTACTTTAGCCACTTACTGTAAGATCAGAGCAATATATGCGATGTTGTCCCTATATATTTATTAAGAGTACTGTATACTGTATTAGGGTACACTATTTTGAATTTTAATTTTTATGTTCGCTGCACAAAAGTTTCAAGTTTCAGTATCATTTTATAAATATACCGCAGAAAAGGTCAAAACGTAAGGAAGTGAAGATAAAACAAACAATATTTCCATCTTAATCCGCGGAGGGTCTTTTGTTTAAAATTTTGAGGTAAATTAACATAGAAATCCTTTTAGAGTTCCACACAGATCTAAATTTAATAATATTCCTTATATCCGGATAAATGTTCTCTTAACTAATCAAGTTGGATTAAATAATTTATCAATTTTAAACTTTGTACACTTTTCTCACACTTTGTAACAGTAGTTTTAGAATTATTTTTGACGAGTAGCGTACAAGCCGGTTTATTCGGTGTCGCCAGCTCTGAGCAGAAAATGTAGCTTTTTTTCTACATTTTCTTAGGTCTGAGTGTTTGTGATTCCTTCCTTCCTCCTTCGTTGTTTCCATATCACATATGGAAACAACGAAGGAGGTGCTTCAACAAATTACTAAGAGATCAGAGCAATGTATGTCATCTTGTGCCTGCATGTATTTATCTATTATTTATTTTTATTTTTTTTTAATTTATTTATGATTTTTTGTTTAAACGTTTACAGTAAGTCACGATAACCGAGTTGTTGTGAACCCGAGTTCGATCCCCAGGTGGCAGTACCAATGAGTTTTTCAAAAAACTTATGTACGAATTACATCGTTGGCTTGGACATAAAGACGGCAACGGGTTCACCACCTGTCACGTTGTCCCTAAAATATCTTCGGTGGAAGGTGGGTCAAAGGGACTTAATCGTCTAGACTAGACCTTTGTCTACCCCCGTGTTGGGAATTATTGGGAATTGCATGAAGATATTTATTTATTTATTGTTTACACCTTATTTAAAAATATGTAACAATAGGCGGACTTAATGCCATATGGCATTTTCTCCCAGTCAACCTTACTTGATGAGGAAAAAATTAAATGGGAGGTGCATTTTAAAAAAACATATTAAGGAGACTATAAAATTATACTTTACATAATTTACTATAAATAACATACACATGTATATATAATAACAAAGATATATGAATATACATAAACAACCACACTCGTATCTATACCATGATACATACAAATATAAATACATACATATATATAAAATAAGTATAAATCTGATGAAATACACGATACAGAAAAGAATAAGGACAAAATTACATTCTTCAGAAGGTATTATTCATTAAATGTTTATAAGTAATTCTATTATATATATATATATATATATATATATATATATATATATATATATATATATATATATATATATATATATATATATATATATATATATATATATATATATACATATATATATATATATGTATGTATATATATATATATATACATATATATATATATATATGTATATATATATATGTATGTATATATATATATGTATATATATATATATGTATATATATATATATGTATATATATATATATGTATATATATATATATATGTATGTATGTATGTATGTATGTATGTATGTATGTATGTATGTATGTATATATATATATGTATGTATGTATGTATGTATGTATGTATATATATATATATGTATATGTATATATATATATATATATATATGTATATGTATATATATATATATATATATATATATATATATATAAATATATATATATATATATATGTATATATATATATATATATATATATATATATATATATATATATATATATATATATATATATATATATATATATATATATATATAATAGAATATTTTTATTTTATTTTTATTTTTTTTTTATTTATTTTTATAACTTATTTATGATTTTTTGTTTAAACGTTTACAGTAAGTCACGATAACCGAGTTGTTGGGTGGTCGGAATTTCAAGTCAAGATACCCGAGTTCGATCCCCAGGTGGCAGTACCAATGAGTTTTTCAAAAAACTTATGTACGAATTACATCGTTGGCTTGGACATAAAGACGGCAACGGGTTCACCACCTGTCACGTTGTCCCTAAAATATCTTCGGTGGAAGGTGGGTCAAAGGGACTTAATCGTCTAGACTAGACCTTTGTCTACCCCCGTGTTGGGAATTATTGGGAATTGCATGAAGATATTTATTTATTTATTGTTTACACCTTATTTAAAAATATGTAACAATAGGCGGACTTAATGCCATATGGCATTTTCTCCCAGTCAACCTTACTTGATGAGGAAAAAATTAAATGGGAGGTGCATTTCAAAAAAACATATTAAGGAGACTATAAAATTATACTTTACATAATTTACTATAAATAACATACACATGTATATATAATAACAAAGAAATATGAATATACATAAACAACCATACTCGTATCTATACCATGATACATACAAATATAAATACATACATATATATAAAATAAGTATAAATCTGATGAAATACACGATACAGAAAAGAATAAGGACAAAATTACATTCTTCAGAAGGTATTATTCATTAAATGTTTATAAGTAATTCTATTATATATATATATATATACATATATATATATATATATATATATATATATAAAATAAAATAAAAATATTCTATTATATATATATATATGTATATGTATATATATATATATATATATATATATATATATATATATATGTATATATATATATATATATATATATGTATATATATATATATATATATACATATATATATATATATTTATATATATATATATATATATATATATATATATATATATATATATATATATATATATATATATATATATATATATATATATATATATATATATATATATATATATATATATATATATATATATATATATATATATATATATATATATATATATATATATATATATATATATATATATATATATATATATATATATATATATATATACATATTTAATAGAATATTTTTATTTTATTTTATTTTTTTATTTTATTTTTAGTAAAATATTTTGAGGAAGTTCAACATAAAAATATTTTCATCGTTTCCCATACCATGCCACGGGCAGTAAGAAATTGCAACATGTTGCCATTTTTAGGTAGTGAGATTCGTAAGTAATTTCAGTATTAGAACTTGTAGCGGACGATGTGCTGCCGGAAAACGGTGGCTTCCCGCCAGGTCGGGTGACCGCGACCTGGGGAGGACGTCTTCTCCTCCAGTGTACGGTATCGGTAATCGGATACGTGCTTATAGTCGTGCGAACTTCGATAGCCCGATGTAGATTCGATAGATCGATGTAGAATTTTGATGTGTTTTCTGAACCCGCCAGTAACGAGCTTCTTATGTGAAGACACAGATGTCGCCAGAAACTAAATGAAATCAGCATTTTCAAAACAAACTACAATAATTTTTCATTTACCAAAATCATAAAATCTGACTCTTTATTTTTCGACATAATAACATTAATTTTACTTATCAAAGTTGCTATTAATTAATGATTTTCAGAATGACAATCAAAATCAAATGAAATCATTTCATCGATATAAGTATTTACATTCGTTTATATAGTAAAGTCATTTTTAATCTATCACCGTTTCGTAATAAGGTCTCCTCTAACGGAGAAGAAACAGGCGAAAGAAACTTCGTAGATATCCTCCTCTTTGGTCAATCAAAATCATAATATATTCTAGGACAAAATAATGAAAAACACAAAAAAAAAGTATCAACGATTGCACATCCGATATGAACCGCCTCCATAAGCAGCGCCTGTTCCCGAGTATGACGTATGTGGCAGATCTCGCCCTCGTCGACCGTATTAAAGGGAAGCGGACAACCCGTCATTCGACGTGAGTGATTACGTTTCGCAGATGCAACTGGAAACGGGTGGAGACAATGTTATTAATTTTCATTAATGTTTAATAAATAAATTAAATTAAATATCATCAGCGTTATCGTGTCCGATCGAAATTACTTTCACATCTTCATACTTTTTCTACTTCAGGACACAAGTAAATAGCATCTGAATACAAAAACACAGGTAAATACAGTAAAGACAATTTGCTGTCACAGCTACCTTTGAATATTATTGTCATCGCAAAATAAAGAAAAACAATTTATAAGTGAAAAACATTTTTCACACACATATATAAATATGAACGACCCAAAACTCATAAGTAAGAATAAGTTCATATAAAAATAATATAAATGAAACTCAAAATTAAGATAAATTTAACTATAAGTTAGACCTAAATGTTGAAGAAAATTTGGAATTTTCTTTAATCATGTCATAATGTACAACTAAATGTTTATAAATGGAAGCGCGGAGTATCCTACTGCAGGTAATGCTAACTAAAGTTAAAAAGAATTTTCCAAACACTAACCTATATATGTATGATTGAGATAAAGAAATATGACATTTTACATGTTAATTTTCATACATAAAGGCCTGTTAAAGTCATGCATATCATGTCATAATCAATACGCTTGACAAGCGGATTAGCGATCGCGCAATCAGACACCTTGCACTTGTATATTTCGCAGTAGTTAAAATTAGGTTAGTGCAGCGTTACCAGCAAAAATTAAATGAAGAGATTCGCAATCTGACAGGTTTAATAACGATCTTATCACTAAAATGGATAAGGGCGTGCTTCAATGGACATATTGAGCGAACTGGGAAGAAAACATTAAATTATAAACAATTGTAAATAATTATAAAAATGAAATTTAACGACTAAATGCGGCTAGGTAGACCGAGAGTAACTTTCAAAGATCATGTGAGCAGATTTCTCGAAATAGGGAGGGTCGAAACTATTCGGATATCTAGACTCTCGTGTATGAAGAAAATGAAGAATGTGAAAGAAACGTAAGGTTGACGTATGTAGTAACTTAACGTTAGGTTAAGGCTGTGGCTACCCCAACCGGGAATATACGTGAAGATGTTTATTTAAAAGACGATCTCCGTGGACGAGTGGCGTACGAAACGATTTTCATGATGTCGCCATCTTAGAAGTCCCGGGTTTGGTTCCCAGTCGGGTCAATGTAGAAAATATTTTTCTACATTTTGTCGGTTTTGGGTGTTTGAGGTACCTTCGTTGTTTCGGATTCCATACTACAAGTGCTTAAGCACTTACTTTGGGATCAGATAAATGTATGTAATGTTTTTCTTATCAATGGGTATACTATTAATTTATTAAATAATTTCTTAAAGAAAGAAAATGAACTAAAGATACACAATTACCACCTGGCTTCAATATGATCGCATTTCATGGCGTCAATTCCTTTATAAAACAACAGGTGCCTCATATCCATCAGTTACTGTGAATGTTTGTCAATAGTTAGTCCGTGAAATCGATGAATTCCACAGATATTTCTTCCTCAATGAGAATTTCAATTCGAGGAATGCTGAATTATAAAGTTTCTCATAGTCTACGGGATACTGTCGAACTTTATTTTACAGACTTGAATTCAAACCAACAACGTCGAGCTGTTATTCGGTTAGAATTCGAGTCAAGAATCTGGAACTTTCTGCAATGTTATCGTGACAAACAAGAAACTTCTTCCTTAGTTAATGAGTTCCGAGAGAGAGAGAGAGAGAGAGATAGAGAGATAATTGGTAGTAAGAAGTTAGAATATCAATGAATGTTTTATTTTCACCCCATTCTATTCCCAAGACAGGGGTTGACAGAGGTCTAGACAATTAAGTCCTTTCGACACACCTTGCATCGAAGACATTTTTGGACAAGGTGACGTAACGTGTTTTTTATACTTATGTACGATTTATTTCGTTGGCTTGGACATAAAGACGGTGACGGGCTCAGCACCTGTCACGTTGTTCAAAAAATGTCTACGGTGAAAAGTGGGTCGAAAGACTTAATTGTCTAGCCCAGTATTGGGAATGGCGTAAATATATCTTGTTGCTTTAAACAAAAGTATATAGTTTTTACAGTGGTAGAGTCACGCATCAGCTTTTGTTGTTGCATGAATGGGCCGGCTCTTCCGGGGAAGTACCATGACCTCAAAGAATACCAGCGTGAAGTAGAAGTCTAACAAACTTCTGCGTTTCGTCTGGTGAGTGCAGGTAACCGGTGGCCCACACACCCTCCTCCCCCAATTCTGGGGGAGGGTGGCGCTCTAAGGGAGGCAACGCATCTGCTAATCTTCTGGTATTGCGGGTGTTCATGGGCGGCGGTAATCACTTACCATCACTTGAGCCACCTGCTCGTTTGCCTCCCTTTTCTATAAAAAAAATTAAAAGTGTAATTTATAACGTCTTATGAATGCAAAAGCATTAATATCTTAATGTGTAACATGACACGTTTAATTTTCTAGTTAACAAGGAATACTTCAGAGTGCCATGTAAGCCTTCTGCTAAGGGAGCTTTGTAAAGTAAGCTCTAAACTAAACGTATATGGAGTATAAATATTAATATAGTTTCTGTTTCTATTCGGTGTTTTTCACGTTCATTATTTAATATCTTCACGCCATTCCCAATAGAGGGGTATAATGACGTCTCGACAATTAAGACTTATCGACACACCTTCTACCGAAGACATTTTTTGGAACAACGCGATAGGTGGTGAGCCCGACGCCGTCTTTATGTCCAAGCCAACGATTTAAATCTATTAATAACTATTTGGGACAACGTGAGAGGTGGTGTGCCGTTGTCCCAAAAAAAAAATATTCCGTGAAAGGTGGATAGTAAGTATTTATTGAATACTCACGATTTTTGACATTTGGTAGAACTTCATCTTTAAACACATAAAAAATTATCATTAGTAAAAGTGAATTTTAATGAGTCGAAAGTATTTTAATTGTATCACTCACCAGTGTAAAACATATTCGTTAAGTAGTTTTTTTTTAAGTCATACGACAAAAAGAGAGAGAATATATGAGATGAGACATACTTTGGAACTTCTTTTATTATGTCTACTTAAATAATTCACTTTGAATCAAACATCTTTAATTCAATATATCACTTAAAATTGTTTTATTTCTGGCATCCACTCTTAAAGATCATACCACTTAAAATGTCAGATCTACTTTTACGTAGAAATATATTCATGAGAAAAGAAATGTACGCCGTTCCCAAGATGGCGACGGTTCCAAGAAAGAACAATAGATACATTAGCGTTCGATACCGTTTCCGTGTCAAAATAAGAAATGCTTTGTTGTCTATCTGTATGTCCTCTAGTCCAAAATTATTACATATAGAAGATTGAGTATATGATGATGATGATGAAACTAAATGTTTGATTGGAAAACCATTCCAATACAGGGGTAGACAGAGGTCTAGAAAATCAAGTCCTTTCGACCCACCTTCCAACGAACACATTTTTGGGACTACGTTACAGGTGGTGAGCTAGTCGCCGTCTTTATATCTAAGTCAACGATATGATTCGTATATGACTTTATTAGAAAAAACTCATTGGTACGAGCCTCGGGGATAAACTCGGATCTCTTTGCTCGAATTCCAATCTTCCAACAACTCGACTACGTGACTGATTATTATTTTTGATTGGAAAATAGTAGAAGGAAATTAGTCTCACTCTAATCTCTGACGTTTCCAATCTGTCGCTGAGTCTGAGGTCCCGGAATCAATTTCCACAAAACAATTTTTTCTATACATTTTTGGATGTTTGTAGTATCTTCATTGTTATGATTACTTACCAAAACTACTTTAGCTTCTTACCTAGGAATGTGTAACAGTGTTATTTTGTGCACACTTATTTTTGTTCTGCACATACACAGCTGATATTCATAAACACACAGAGACACATGAAAAATAAAGCTGAGACAGTAAATTGATTTGAAAGGATTTTGTTTTTTAAGTGTCTATTTTAACACCGTCGTGATTAGCAACTACAATAGTATTTGATGTGGTCGTGGCAAGAATAAGTCAGAATGACGTCATCCGTATTTTTGCATGTTATTTACTTAATATAACGTAAAAAAATAAATGTGGAACATCCACATTTTTTACATATTTTTTAATTAAGCAACGATAAATTCGTATATAAGTTTTTGAAAAACCCATTGGTACGAGTCTGTCACCTGGGGATCAAACTCGGGTCTCTTGACTCGAAATTCCGACTACCCAACCACTTGGCTATCGTGACTATCTATTGTTGGCTTGGACACCGGGCTCACCACCTGTCACTTTGTCCCGAAAATAGCTTTGGTGGAAGGTGGGTCGAGGGGAATTAATTGTCTAGACTAGACCTCTGTCCACCCCTGTATTGGGAATTGCGTGAAGATCTTTTTTTATTTAAAAATATGAATGTACAGATACAAAACGATATAAAAATTCTTTTAAAAAAGAATTATTATGCTCGTACAGTCCAAGGACGTTTTATGTATTTTGTCGTATGAATGTGAATTAAGATGGCATTAAATTATCTCTATTGAACCTCTTTAGCAAACGTAAATTGTACCTGCAAAAGTAAAAAGAAATTAACGTGGGCAAACGCCGAGAGCTTTTCACGCATACTGAATTATTAAAGTGGTTTCCCATTGTGTATATATACATAATTTAGAAAAATATAATTACTTCATTAATGATACGATAGCCTACTTGGTATTGACTTAGGCTTTGAAGCTTAGGGTTGCGTTTTGAAATCCCGCTGGGATATATAAACATTTATATGGTGAATATAGATTTTTGTGCTTGTGTCATGGATATTTAATGATCATTAATATTTACCAAATTAATATTTATCAATATAAGCTCAAATCATTTTGTAGGCTCGTTTAAATTGATTTAAAACTGACGCGCATAGTTGAAAGTCAATCTAGTCAACCGCAAAGCCGAATGTTGTGACCAGGTTTTGCTGCCATCGCACTCCTGATGCTTTTACATAATATTGATTTAAATGAGCTAGAATTAACCGGTACCTAGATAAATTTTACTGATATTTTTTCATAGTTCATTTTTAGACAGACGATTTACTTACTTACTTAGGATAATGTGATAGGTGGTAAGCTTTTCGCAGTTATAGCGTTATAGCCAACGATGCAAATTGTGCATAAGTTTTGAATAAAACTCATCGATTCCTAACAGCCGCGAGAGTCGAAGTCGGGTCTCCTGTTTCGGATTCCGATCAACTTACTACTCTGCTATCATACATGAATAATACATAGTAAGTAAATGATCACCTCTCACCGACCACTGTTTAAGACAATAGGACCTAAGTGACAGATAGGAAGCCTATCAATTTCTTTTCTCTCAAGCCAGCGATACAGTATTGACATAACTAAATATTCACACATAGATCTCAACATCAATTCCGATGCACCTAACGGGATTCGAATCCGCAACCCATAGCTTCGAAGGGCAACTAGGCTATCGGATCAACAATTGGTAACTTATATCACAACTAAATACTCTAAATCGACATACAAACATTGCAACATACAACGTCCAAGGTACGAGATTTCTAGTAGTGCGGTTACAGAGAAACGCCTGTGCTCTGTAGTTAAATTTAATAGCTCCTTTTCTATGATTGTGTGTAATAAATAACTAAATACATTCACGCTACTCCTAGGCAGACAGACAGTGGTAGAGAGATATCCAGATAATTTAGTCCTTTCGACCTACCTTACACTGCTGACTATTTGGGACAACGTGACAGGTGGTCGGCCTGTCGCCGTCTTAGTGTCCAAGCGATTATTGAAACATGAAATATTATTCAGGCGTCGTTTAAAGAATCCAAGCAAATCAGTAAATGTACCAGGGTGAACCAGCTTCCTTAAAGTTCTGCTGCTTTGAGAATGAAGTATGAACTTGGATGGATAGAATGAGGAGAATAATATTTGATAAAGCCAAGTTTCTGTTTTTGCTTGAATAGACCAGACTGGAGCACATGCGGCGTAGCTCACCAGCGCGAAGTAGAGAATCCTGTGCTTCAATTTACGTTTGGTGCGAGAGATAAATGGAGACTGATAGCCTATTTTATTCCTTTCTCTCTTATTTTCTAATTCCTAACTTAAAATAGTCTATGCTACTACAGCCTCTCTGGTATTAGAATTGATAAGTTATTCAGCATAAACTATATGCTTTAAATTATATGCTAAAAATGTATATAAAATTTATAAAATTGCGTAATAAATTATATGGGTTTATATTATTAATGTTTTCTGTCATGTCAAGTCATGAATATTAAGCTGACATTTGCAATAATTCCGGTAGATGGCGCCGATGCCAAAAACATTCATAAATAAAGAAAAGGATTTTATAAATTTCAATTGATGCGTGTAGGACACAGAGGTTGCCATGGGACGTTAAAACGGCCAGTCTCAGTTGAAATTTTAATCATTTTATCTCTTTAATTTAATAACAAAATTTCAGCATAACTTATATACTTATAATATTTGAAACTGTGGAGTAACAGTTGCTGTGTCTTTTGGATATTCAAATTAAAGACTGGATACTGACCATCACCACTTCGACGTACATCCATGGAAAACCAGAATCAGAAGTATGTACGTTGTGATATAAAAAAAATATAAAAATATGTACATACATAGACAGGGACAACATCACATACATTGGCCTGATCCTAACTTAATTTAGTGGTTTAATAAACGTACATTCGTTTATACAATACAATTTACAATAACATGATCAAATTCCGAATTAATCAAAAGACGAAAAGAATATTATTAAATGATAATTAAATTCCTACTGCTACTATCATTATAAAAAAATATATTTTTTTTATACAAAAGGCCGGCAAACGAGCTGGCGGTTCACGTGATGGTAAGTGATTACCGCCGCCCATGAACACCCGATATTATAATATATATACTATTATAATAAGTCATACATCGCTTTCCTTTATTTGCGCAACATTACACTAATATAAATCCGTAGACAGAGGTCCAGCCTTAAGAGAGGCCATAAAACTAAGAAAGAAGGCGAAGGTCCAGCCCTCCTTTCGACCCTCCTTTCAAAGAAAACTTTTTTTGGGACAACGTGACAGGTGGTGAGCTAGTTGCCGTGTCTTTATGTCCAAGTCAACGATATAAATCGTACATAAATTTTGAAAAACTTATGTATGTTTTTTTTTTACTAAACGTCATTATTCTACATATTTATAATAAACTCTTCTATATAATACTGTTATTTTTTTTATTTTCCCTTTATCAGGTCTGTCAGGGATACTCATCCTAACTTACCTGTCCGGTAGTTGTGGTATGGTAAACGGGTATGCGACCCTGGCTTCCCTAGCTATTACTGTCCTATCCCTTGCCTTCCTAAAAGGCATACTGGTCGGGAGTCCCCCAAACCAGCCGAGGCTGTCAGGGAGTTGGTGTGATTCTTCCTCTCAAATAGTTGAGTCCTCTCGAAGAGCATGAATGTGTAAGCCCAAGGCTCCTCTGGGTTAGGATAAAAGTTGGAATCACCCGCTTGTTTATCCTTGGGGTCTATGCACCGACGGATCTGCGCTGAGGTGGGTCATTAAAAGCCCAACAAGAGAGAGAGGAATTTTGGGATACCATGAGAGAGGTCTTAAATAAATGCGGAGAAAATGAACGGATCGTGATGTAAGGGGACTTTAATGGGTGGGTTGGAGAAAAGCGTGATGGGTATGAAAGAGTACTGCATACGTTTGGGGACGAGAGAGTGAA
Source organism: Sericinus montela (assembly GCA_029286605.1). Classification (NCBI taxonomy): domain Eukaryota; kingdom Metazoa; phylum Arthropoda; class Insecta; order Lepidoptera; family Papilionidae; genus Sericinus; species Sericinus montela. The sequence goes on along the minus strand of JAGSMR010000022.1, from coordinate 1,180,770 downwards.
CGAAAATGGGAGAAGTGCGTAGCCAATACAATGTTCGATCACAAAATGATCCATTTGTATACAAGAAATGAGGGTGAGTCTAGAAGTATGATTGATTTTGTTATTGTGGATTGAAAGATTGAGGAAGCAACTGCTAGACACTCGAGATAACCGCGGTGTAGGCCTTGACACAGACCACTTCCTGGTCATAGCCCGAGTACATGGCCTCTTTAAACGATGGCGACACCGAGGAGCTGAGTCTACGAGTGTTTTGGACAGAATAAAAGTGGAAAATCTGCAAGAAAAAGATAGGAAAGACGAGGATGTAGAGAAACTGATAGAAAGTTTTAAAGGCATAGAAGAGATATGTGTGATTGAAGAGTTGTGGAAGACATTTAAGGAAGGAGTAGTGAATGTTGCTATTGAGGTACGCGGAGTTGCTAAACGAAGGAAAGGACGAAATGTGCCATGGGCTATCACCATTTGTGTAACCAAACGAATGGTACAATATATTTACATATACAAATTCATAAACAGACTATAGAACAAACTTTGCTTCGTTTAATTTTTTTATTCATCTCATTTTTGCTCTTAACCCTAAAAAGACACTTTACGCGAGCTTAACCATAAAAAGACACTTTAGAAATATTTTCATAATATTAATCGAGTCATCTGTCGGTAGCTATTGGAATTTTTACCTGTAACCTTAATTAACGCCTCGTAAAAGTCGACTGTAGAACAAAAGTCTCCTATAATACTTACTAACTTACTTATTTTCAGGCACAGTCCCTGACTTGGTACCCAGAGAGGACAGATCGCCAAGTGTCACGATCCTTACATACCTCTTTAGCTTCTTTCAGATTCATCATCTTCTTCATACATGCACATATAGGTATCCGTGTACTCTTGACCTCCCCCCTTCGAGCAGTTTGCTCATATGGTCTTCGAAAGTTAGTCTCGGCCTACCTCGACACTATTATAAATTTCCGTAATCAATACTCTTGACAAACTAATTTCAGATCGCAAAACTACATATATAATACATAAGACCATAAGGTTAAGTGCCTGTTACCAGTACGCTTAATTTTTGTTAACTGTTTTCACGCCACTTCAATTTCAATTGCCATTTTCAAATCACTTCTTTTATCTTCACACCATTCCCGATACAGGGGTAGGCAGAGGTCTAGACAATTAAGTCCTTTCGACCCAACTTCCACTCAAGACATTTTTTGGGACAATGTGACAGGTGGTGAGCCCGTCGCCGTATTAATGTCCCAGCCATCGATATAATTGGTATTTAAGTTTTTTGAATTGCTACGAGCCTGCCACCTGGGGATGGAACTCGGGTTTCCACTCGGCTATCGTGACCTTCCAATTTAATAAAAGAAAGAGGGTGGTATATATTTACGTCATTACAACTCGAGAATTGAAAAAGGAGGGACATACTTTGAAAGCAAATACATGCAATAAATAAATACTTACCTTACCGAAACAGACAAAAAGACAAAAATCTGGACCTGGCACACGAGGTGACCGACATGAAGATGGTGTGCCGTTTGAAATTATCCCAATAGCCGTTTCTGCGAATGGGTTTATCCCAGTCTCTCCAAACACTTGAGGTGACTGGGACACCGTGACGGACAGCTCAAATGCAGAAGTCTATGCTCCTCGATACCTCCCACATCGTCCGCCGGTTTCCCTCACTTTCGCCCTAACCCCCGGCCGTCTTTTCTCTTCCGCCGAGGACTGCCGACAGGTTGGGTTTTATTTATATATGTATCTGTTTTTAAGTATTTATGTAGGTATATATCTTTTAGTATATGATTTATTAAATAATATACTAAAACGGCGACGGGCTCACCACCTGTCACGTTGTCCCGAAAATATCTTCGGTGGAAGGTGGGTCGAAGGGACTTAATTTTCTCGACTAGACCTCTGTCTACCCCTGTATAGGGAATTGCGTGAAGATATTTATTTATTTATTAAATGCTTCTTGATGTTTATTTTGTTGTGTTTATTGCGGTTTAATAAATATCCCTAAATAATGAATACTTATATAGTTATGGAAAACATCACATATAATTATCTGCTCCTATGGTAAGTACCCCAAGACAATGTAGAAAAAGTGGTTTTTTTTACATTGACCCGCCCGGGAATTGAATCCACATAGTTCCAATGAGTCGCTCTTTGTGATCTAATTTATACAAGAGTTATCAGTGAAAAGTACATGATATTACATCCTTCGATCTAATAAAATGTTATTTTAATTATAAGAGGGCCTACTTCACTGAAAATTAAAAAGTTACTTTTTCTTATTGATCAAGCTCGATTTCAAACAAAAGGGCGTTGCAAGCAAAGTCTCTTGAACAAAACAAACCTAAGGGCGAAATGTACTTGCCGAAAAAATAATAATATTAAGTTTCTCATATTGAGGACAGTAGTAGCCCAGTGATCAATAGCCAGCTTTAGAAAGAAGGTGACGCAGGTTGAATCAGCGGGCCATCATCACTAATATTAGTTAATAGACTCCATCGTTACAGACGATGAGATGTTGTTATAAAATTATATTGCACAAGTCTGTGGAACAAAACTTTTCTACCGTCATTACTATCAAGAGAGTTGTGCAAGCATTCTCCGAAGAGAAGAAGAGTACCTCTGTACTCTTCTTTTCTTCGGCGGGTGACATCATTCTTTCTTCTTCACAGCGGCAATTTATTGTTTTTTTTGTATGCGGAATTCTGCAATACAAGTTTATAATAAGTTTATCTCTGATTTTTTGTTTATGGTCCCAATAATATAAAATAATAAATTACTTAAGACCCATTTATTCTGTAAATAATCTGTAATGCCGCTTTGGGATAACGTGACAGCTGGTGAGCCTTTCTCCTCCTTCTCTCTCCGTTTGTATAAGATTTATTCACTTCACAGCAGTATTTTGCAAAACAATAATGCAGCCGTGGTCGAGGTAATATTTTCTAGTAGCAGCAAAAGCCTATAAAACTCATATATGTTAATGCGAGATTTTACGACTAATTGCTTTTCTTGATGTTGGTGTATTTTTAAGCCTAACGTTGTTTAAAGTTTTAGAAATAAACTTCATGTGTTTTTTTTAACAGACAACAAATAATAATTATCACAAAAGTTACCAAAGCAAAACTAAGCGGAACCATCCATAGCTCGAGCATAGCAAATTTACTTTACTCTACATGAAGTACGGCCTGTATCCAGCTGTACTGTGTACAGTATGCTAGCTGTAGTAGACTTCTTCTGTGCTTAGGAGTCGTTTGGGCCAGTACCACACTTTTACTTATTTTTATCGCCAAATATCATTGAAAGTACTCTTGTGTTCCAGCTTGAAGTTTATAGAGAATCAGAGTAATTATTAGGTATGAGGCAGACCATCTTAATTCTCGGGGGTGAATACCCCTCTATAACCTTATAGTTTTAAAATTGTTTGTAGGTGTTATGAGCTCCAGTAGTCATTAACCATCAGGTTGACTGTTAGCTGATCAAAATACGCAGATAATCGGAAAAAATACGCAGATAACCGGATGCGTGTGTATGATGAAAATCATCAACCTTATGGAGACAAGAGAGGTACTTAACGATCAGTCAATGACTGTTAATGATTTGAATACTCAATTAGGAATGATTGTGTGTTTCTGTTTCTCACAGGATATTCTAATAATTGCCGCAATGTTAGACTTTAGAAATAAGCAACAGATACTAATATATACCTCCGTGGACGAGTGGTATAGAAACCGGTTTTCGAGGTGTCACCGACGAGGTTCGATTCCCGGTCGGGTCAACGTAGAAAAACTATTTTTTCTACATGTTCTCGGGTCTCGGTGTTTGTGGTTTTTTTTTATAGAAAAGGGAGGCAAACGAGCAGGTGGCTCACGTGATGGTAAGTAATTACCGCCGCCTATAACACCCGCAATACCAGAGGCATAGCAGATGCGTTGCCGGCTTTAGAGTGCTTCCGGTTACAGAAGTTTGTGAGACTTCTACTTCACGCCGGTATTCAGTAAGGTCGTGGTATTTCCCCGGTCGAGCCGGCCCATTCATGCAACAACAAAAGCTGATGCGTGGCTCTACCACTGTTAAAACCTTCCTTTCGTTGTTTCCGATTCCCATACCTCAAGTGATTTAGCATCTTACATTGGCGTCAGAGCAATGTATGTAATGTTGTCCCTATCTATATAGAAAGAAAGAAAGAGAAAGAAAGAAACATTTATTTTAGCACTTAAAATTAAATATAAAGTGAAAAAAAACAGACATTTACAATAAATTATATACGATCGCCATTTTGCAGAAGTGCAATGTGCCAAAATAGGTGAGCCACTCAGGTATATTGCTGGGATGAAACCTGCACTGCCAGGTACATGCCAGCCCTGATTTTCAGTGGCCCCTAATAATATATAAATATTCATAATACATAATATATAATATACAAAAATATATACACATATACATGCATACATATATATACTTATAAATACTCACATAATCAATAATACTTGATGTGGTGCGTACGCAGGGGGCAGCGACTACCGATCTATCCATAACATTAACAAATATATATTATACATACACATACATATTGAGCATGTATGTATACACACATATTTATACAATCATATATGATGACTTTTGGCAGCAGATACTTATCCTTTAATATACTCAGTGATCAATGACCATTGACATGAACAAGAAGAATGACTAATGTAAATAAAAGAGTGTAGTATATATGTATTATTATTTATTTATTTAAATAAATAAATATCTTAACGCAATTCCCAATACAGGGGTAGACAAGGGACTACAATAAGGTCCCTTTGACCCACCTTCCACCGACGATATTTTCGGGAAAATGAGACAGGTAGTGAGCCCGTCGCCGTCTTTATGTCCAAGCCAAAGATGTAATTCGTACATATGTTTTTGAAAAACCCATTAGTATGAGCCTGCCACCTGGGGATCGAACTCGGGTCTCGAAATTCCGACCACCCAACCACTCGGCTATCGTGACTAATATAAATGATTTTTTGAATGATATCTCATTACCCTTAGAACAATAAAATAAAAATGCGATCATAAAAATACAATTTTATTCCAAATTCATGCACATCTACAATTGTTTTCACTAGAATTTTACATTGTGATATCATTATGCTATTCAGTTTTGGGACAACCTATCCAGTCTGCTGTGTACAAAATTCGTTCTGTCATAGTCAAGTACAAAACAAATTTATGTTCGCAGAGGTTTCACTAATTTTTTTAAAATTATTTATACTTATTTTGACTGCTAATTTAATTTTGTTAAGTTACTTATCATCAAACTAAGTTGAATTTTTCCACGTTGCTGTAGTATGTAGTATGGTTTAATGTTTCCACATAATTCTAAACGTATTTGATTTACTATTAATGCAGTTATCTCTAGGGTCGATAATTTGGTAGTGTCATATCCATTGAATTACTGAGTTTCAAAAACTTATTTCAAGTATTTTTCTTCCATAAAACGCATATGAGACACCGTAACGAGATGAATTTATAATAGATGGGTTTAAAACAACTATTTAATTCATAACTTTAGACCAAAGTCATTAATGTGTTCTAAATTAACAAGTCATACTGAATACAAGAAAATATATATTTTTTATTTTTTTTTATAAAAAAAATACATATTTTTTAGCTCAGTAAATTAAACTGGTTAGATTCAATATATATGCTTGCTAGATTAGATTCAATATATACTACAACAACGTTCGTACTACAAACCAGGAACCGTAGGTACATTATTTGATAATGATAACATTATAAATAGAAATAATTATTGCTACCCTTTATAATTAAAAGAATAAAATTATTACGTTCGCATATACATAACGTGTCTCATATTATTATTTATTATAATTCCCTGTCACCGCGTTCCTTTAACATTTATTTCACAGAAAACTTTCGCCACTGAAAGAGCTTAAATAAACAATGTCTTAGAACTAAAATAAACAGTTTGCGTGTTTGCCCAAGTGGCGTGCCAAATGTAAACTTTTCTTTTCAACATGACGAGTGTAATTACATGTCTCAGTTTTGGAAGCGTGTAGAATGAGAAACTTTGCTCATTTGTTTTATATATCCTGTGATCACAACGAACATTCGGAATACACGAGTAAAGTTCTTAATTATTGTTGAGATATATCAATAAACATATTTTATTACGTAAAATTATTTGCAAAATGAAAATCAAACTTAAATCGCAATGACATTTATTAAAATAAGTCTTCGTTAAATAAATGCAATTGAAACACTCAATACATGTAAAGGGATATCGATTTAAGTTAAAAAAAAATATACCCTGATATCGATTTAAGTTAAAAAAAAACCGTGAGCCGTCATGGGACGCCTGGCAGATGTGAAACATCGTGTGTGTACAAGTAATATGCATAAAAGAAAATATTATTACAGGAATGAAAAAATGAAATACTAACAAAATACTAATGAAAAAATGAAGTATTACGAATTTCTTACAGAAAATGGTAACTTTATTTAATAAACATTTATTTACATTTGATATAAAAATTCATGTAAAATTATTATTATATTATTATTCATATATAATTATTATACATTTGATATAAAAATTAATATCAAGTGGCCACAATTTAAATATTTGCTCTCTCTCTCTCTGTGACTTCAGTTATAGTTATATTCGATGTTTCCTCTGCCGGTATTACTGTGACGATTGGTCGATGATAACTAAACTACGTTACAAAAGTCCCGTAGTAGTAAAGTCCCGTTGTCCCGAAAATATCTTCGGTGGAAGGTGGGTCACAGGGACTTAATTGTCTAGACTTGACCTCTGTCTACCCCTGTATTGGGAATTGCGTGAAGATATTTATATATTTATTTAATACGTTACAAAAGTATTGGATGAAACATTATCAAGATATCTCACAATTACAGCATCTATAGTTGTTCCATATTTGGTAGTAGATTCTTTTGGATTGTTGTTGATTTGCAATTGAAATTCTTTTTGAAGAAATGTCATTAATGGCAGTGATTCAGCTCTTGCAAATTTACATTAGATTCTCCAGCTAATTTTAATGGTAGTTTATGTTTATTCGTTTTAAAAATGATTGAACATTTTTGACTATAAGGAAATGACCTTTCATGTAAAAATGAAATCTTAATATAATTTACATAGTCACTAATATGAATAATATGAATATAATTAATTAAATATAAAAACGGGATTTCAGTGTTTAATTATAAACCTTCATTCTCAGGTAATAGGGTGTAAATTAGTATACCTTGCCATACCACAGCATGCGTCGCCACGCCAGAAATCGGTTTTACGTGCGGCTATAGATGTTTCACATCAATAGTCACTAATCGATTCATTTCAGAATCGTTTCTAATATTTACATTATATTTACAGATTTCACATCCTAATTACAAGTAGAAAATCGGTGCTTAATTCTTATTTTTGCGAGCGTTTAAATAATCCATGGCAATTAATCATATAATTAATTAATATATGTTAATATGTATATAACTAAATAAATAAATAAAAAGTTACAACATAACATACACCACTCTAACTTGTGTAATGGAATCAGAAACAACGAAAGTACCACACACATCCAGATCCGAGACAATGTAGAAAAAGTAATTTTCTATATTGACTCGTCCAGGAATCGTAACCGCAACCTCAAAGCTGGTGACACCTTGAAAACCGGCTTTTCCGCCACTTGTCTAAAGATAATTAATAAGATGATAAAATATAAAACAATAATTTGATATAAATAGTATTGATTGACTTAAACTTTGCAAAAACAAAAACTTTACATTGACGTGAAATTTTTTTTATTTGATCTACTCTTGTAAGGAATATATAAAAATGTAATTTAAGGTTAGTATAATCATTACAATATCTACCTTTACTGCTTGGCACATAATCGAAAGATTTAAATGAGAATTGTAAATACAAATAAAGTCCATAAAACTTACCATACATATTAAGAGTAAAACTTAAATCAAAATAATAAACTTTGAGCACCTATTTGTAATTCGCATGTTAAATTTAATTCAATTATATACTGTTCCAATATATTTTTGTATTAGTAGTGTTAAATTTGTGATATTTTAGTTAATTAAGTCACGATAGCCGAGTTGTTGGGTGGTCGGAATTTCGAGTCGAGAGACCCGAGTTCGATCCCCAGGTGGCAGTACCAATGAGTTTTTCAAAAACTTATGTACGAATTTCATCGTTGGCTTGGACATAAAGGCGGCGACGGGCTCACCACCTGTCACGTTGTCCCGAAAATATCTTCGGTGGAAGGTGGGTTAAAGGGACTTAATTGTCTAGACTTGACCTCTGTCTACCCCTGTATTGGGAATTGCGTGAAGATATTATTATTATATTATATTTTAGTTAATTGTTGTTTTCAATAGTGTTACGTAAGTAACTTGTATGAATTATCTGAATTGATTGAAATGCAATTCTTAAAATATAGAAGATATTTATTGTTGAACATTAATTATAATAATACATAGATAAAAACAACATCGAATACATTGCACCGGTCCTAAAATAAGTAACTAGAGAACTTGTGTTACGGAGTCAGAAACAATGAAGGTACTATAAACACCAAAACCCGAGACATTTCAGAAAAATTTATTTTCTACATTAAGCCGTGCGGCAATCGAACCCGGGACCTAGACCTAGAACTGGCGACAGGTTGATAACCGGTGTTTACGCCTCTCGTCTACGGAGGTCGTCCGAATATTTAACAGTTGAATGGAACGAAACATACAATTTTAGTTACCTTATCGTACAAAAATATAAATAAAATTTTCAGCTTATATAAAGTTTGAATTGTACAAGTATTACATTGTAAACAAGGGAAACAAGCTTGTAATGAAATAGTTGTCGAGCTTAAAAACTTCATTATTTTTCATATGGCCACGCATTTCCCAATGCTTATAGACTGGGTGCGATGACTAATTCCTTTTCAAAATAGCTTTTTTGGGACAGCATGATAGATGGCGAGAGAGCGAGTTCTTAGTGTCGATGCCAACGGTATAACAAACTTACATACATATATATCTACTATATTTTAACGATTTAATTGATTATAATAATGAAGGTATTTTTGTTTATTATTTCAAATGTTACATAGACATCAGAACATACAAGAATATAAGTACACGAGATGTCCAAGATATAATATATTTATGCGACAAGTGACACCTAAAAATATTTAAACGAACACTTATAAAATGATATAGACAGAACTAAAGTAAAAACATGTAAATGGTAGAATATGGGCAGAGGCCTTCGTCCATTATTTTTTACAAATTGTTTTCGGATTGGCATAATCATCTTACGATGTATTTTACCTCATACGCTGCAGTCCGTCACCGTTGTGTTAAATTTCGTTTATTATTTTTTGAAATAGTAATCCTGCCATCTTTTGGTTGACGACATTTTCAAAGTTTTTTCTTAGTCGCCTCTTTCAACACCAACGAAAAGCGGGTACAGTCTTCCGCCAATGCCCCAAAGTGACTTATATGAAAAATAAAATATATCTTTAAGACATTCCCAATACTGGGGTAGACAGAGCAATTAGTCCTTTCGACCCAACTTTCATGTCGTTCGCGTCTCCTACGTAGCCTTCATCGGGGCTCTCGGAAGAAATATCTGATGTACATTTAGCATTAGATACTTGTGGCAGTGGTTTAAGAACACTTTCATTACTATCAACTGGAATTCGGGCGTCAGTTGTCTGCGTATCAACACATCTAGTCTCAACTTGGTAACATCTGCCACGTGCTTCAGCCACACCCACTGGAACCATAACAGCAAATGTTCCTTTGAACTTACCCAAGAAGAGTAAGCTTCTTGTGTACAACACTGAACTGGTTCAGTCTTGTATCCCTCCGGAGGAGATGGAACAAATTCGTCGTTGTAATCAACTGTGCCGTTTCCAACGAAAACTATTTGTCGATTTCTAGGCACTGGATACCCTTCAAGAGTGTGTCGTTCATTATTTGCATTAAAAACCTCAAAGTTATGGCACGGTTGTGCAGCAGGCGTATTAAATTCTAACCAATCATTTCTAAAGTATTCAAGTATGATAAATGTTGAAAACAGTGTGTTCTTATACATCAATGTTGGAAAGAAAACGAAATTTGCTGATGGGATCACAGTTAAAAAGTTGTTTGATAGATCTAGCTCTACTAAGTTAGCAAGACCTTTAAAGGCGTAGTTTTTAGTCTTCTGTAGACGACACCTTTGCAAATAAATCTTTTGTAAATCCAATAATCCGATTTTTTGAAATGTCTCCGTATGTACTATTTGTAAATCATTTCCCGTAAAATCTAAAACTTGAGTTCCAGAATTTAAGGAGTAAGGTATTGCTTTTAAGTCTTTTTCTGTACATTCTACATATCTTTTTCCATTTACAGACACAATGTGAAGGCTTGCTATATCCGGAAGGAGAATGCAAGTCGTACACAAGGCTATGAGCCTTACGTCTACACTCCTTTTGATTAGCCTTAAGGCACACGTTCTGTATGTAAATCAGCGAGCATTATCTGAAACAAAAAGAAATAAGAATTATTTATTGCCTTTTATATACTGCAATATATGTTTCCAATTTTGGAATAACCAAAAATATGGAAAATAATATTGAAACTCAGACTGTCAACTTTATTGATGGTTTTATGAACTGATTTGAAAATTTCATAATTTTTGTTTGGTCTTTTATGGTATATTATATGAAAAATTAAGGACATAAAGAAATGATAAATTTACTTCTTGTTAAGAATTTTTTTTAAAAGTCACGACAGCCGAGTGGTTGAGTTGTCGGAATTTCGAGTCAAGAGACCCGAGTTCGATACCCAGGTGGCTGGTTTGTACCAAAGGATTTTTTAAAAACTTATGTACGAATTACATCGTTGGCTTGGACATAAAGACAGCGACGGGCTCACCACCTGTCACGTTGTCCCGAAAATAGCTTCGGTGGAAGGTGGGTCAAAGGACTTAATTATCTAGATTAGATCTCTGTCTCCCCCTGTATTGGGAATTGCGTGAAGATATTTATTTATATGTTCTTTTTTTATAGCAGGTGGCTCAAGTGATGGTAAGTGATTATCGCCACCAATGAACATCCGCAATACCAGAGGCATAGCAGATGCGATGCCAGCCTTTGAGAAAGGTATAGGCTCTTTTCTTGAAGGTCCCTAAGTCGTTTCGGTCCGGAAAAACCGCTGACGGCAGCACATTCTATAAAGTGCAAGCACGTGGCAGAAAATTCTGCGAAAAATGCAATGTGGTTGAATGCCAATAATTTTGTTTTATTCGTTACTAATTATTTATTACAGATTTACTAACTATATATTTTTGAAATATTGATAATCTTGTTGGAGCAGATGATTAAAATTTTATTTTTCATTTACTTAGCTAAGTAATTACTTCTTGTTAGTACTTGTAGATAATATTTTGAATAATTAAACCATGCCTAATTAAAGGTTGCTTCAATACCGAAAGGGATGAAACAATGATATCCCCGGATCTGTTTAATTATAAATAGAATTTGCCAGCCCCGAAGCACACCATAAAAAATACTGCTGAAAATAGACTGGTAATTTAAAACCTCGTGCGTAATTCAATTTAACTTCCAGCTGAACAGTTGCCGACCTGGACGCTATTTTGGGTGATCAAATATTATCTTAGCTTTAATCATTTTATCACAAAATAAGAATAACAATAGCCGATTTGGGTGATTGGAATTCAAATCAAGAGAGCCGGGTATTATCGCCCGGTAGAAGGATCATTCCAATGGTTTTTTCAAAAACTTATGTACAATTTATATCGTTGGCTTGGCATTGGCGACAGTCTCTCCACCTCTCACGTTGTCCAACTATTATCTATAGTGAACGATTCGTCAAAAGAACTTAAATGTCTAGCACCTGTCTAATCCAGTAGTGGGAATGGCGTGATGATATTTTGTTATAAAAATATCACTACTTACAATTCGGACCACCCCTATACCAATCATATAACAACTAACGACCTACCTAGTAGTCACGATAGCCGAGTGGATGGGTGGTCGGTATTTCGAGTCGAGAGACTCGAGTTCGATCCCCAAGTGGCGGGCTCGTACCAATGGGTTTTTTCAAAACCTATATACGACTCATATCGTTGGTTTTGACATAAAGACGGCGACGGGCTCACCACCTGTCACATTGTCCCGAAAATATCTTCGGTGGAAGGTGGGTAAAAGGGACTTAATTGTCTAGATTAGACCTCTGTCTACCCCTGTATTGGGAATTGCGTAAAGATATTTATTTATTTAAATTTTACCTGAGATTGTTTTGTTTGCAGACTATACGATTTTTTTATTTAAATTTAAAAGAAACGATTATAAATTTTAAGTAAATGATATAAATTTACCAAAATTTTTAATTATTCAGTACTATGTTAAGCACCTAAAACATTTTGTTCCAACGCCTCGGATTGACTCCGAGAGAATGCCGATAAGGCATTAAGTTTGCCCTTTGTTATCATTATTTTTAAGGTGGTACAATGAAGTGTAAATAATTAAATAAATTAATTAATTATACTTTGTATAGTTTTAATAAAACACGGTATTGTTTCCAAATGGTTTGCCGCATACAATTTACTTCTTTATGCAAAAAAAAAAAACATTCGTATATACATAGATAGGGACAGCATCACTTACGTTGCTTTGATCCCAAATTAGTAATATACCGCACGTGAATTCAAATGGACTAATACTACTGAATGCACCATCACTAATACGCTGGGCACGGCGTATTCTACCGACCGATTTCTCACTCTACGGCCGCTCAGCATAGAGTCTGAACGCTTGATAATGCCTTGTTTTAACAGCGACACGTGTCGCGTTAATATTGGCGGTAGTGTTTGTGTAGTGCTGGTGCAGAAGTGGTGGTGATGCAAACAGTAGAATTAGGCATGCATCTAAGAGAATGGTGGTCTTCTCTTATATTATTGCATTTGGAATCGTGCAAAATATTTTTCAAGTAATAAAATTTTCTCCAAAGATACGCCCAAGTCTATTAACTATCTAAAAAAAATATTTGTATACATACATATATATTTTTGAGTAAATGTGCTGCTATTGAAGGAGAAAGCTCTATCGTAAGGGATAGTTTTATAATCCATCATGCAAGCGCATTAGACATCACTTAAAAAGAGTCCTCGCGCCTTAGTTTCAGTTATTTTGCTGCTCTTGTAGTTAATAAATAATAATAATGACGATCATTATTGCAATTTGTAAAATGTGAAACAAACGTGTGGCAACGTTACAAGTTTAGAAGCAATTTATTAATTCGTTAACTTTCAATATGAAACAACACGGACGCTGTATCTAAATTGGTCTGGTCATTTTTCGATTTCAATTATTTTCAATATTTTGAATTCTAATAGATTTAATGGAGGGTACCCCTTTGGGGGATACTTGTGTTACAAATGGATTTTGGGTGATTTATATTTAAAGTATCAGTTATAAATAACAACAGTGTTAAGTTTTTGTATCTAATAAAGGCCGTTATTAACATGCACGTATAATTACATGGTTTATTGTTACAATAATTTCATGAAATTGATAGCCGTTGAAGAAAATCTCTAACTATTGTATTGCAAATATAAACTTAATTTTCTTTCTGTTACAAAAGTTTTCAAACGAAAAAACATAAGTATTATAGCAAATTATATTAACATTTAAATTAATATGCTGACAGTATTGAATATTGTCGTTTATATTATGGCTTAAATAAAAAATATAACCTTTTTTGATCTGTTCAGTACAAATACTTTGTTTGTTTTACGATCTTTCCTTAAGAACTTAATAAAGTTAAGTGCATTATCTTTAATTTAAAGACTTTGTTGAAGCTTAAGTCTTGTGGCACTTCGAGTCGTATTTTGCATAAAACGGGCTACAGAAATCTACACCTACGATCTTAAAAACTATAAAATCCAAACAATAGTTTGAATTAAAACTGTTTAATATTCATGTAAATACAAAAAAAAAACAACATACAAAGTATTATTAATTTAATGAACCTGTTTATTCTCCGACATTGGAAAAAAAAAACAAAATGAGTGTGACAATAAAATAAGAGTGCCTTTACTAAAAAAAACATACAAATTAATAATAATAAAATTAAAGAAAAAAATAATTTTTAAACAAAGAATATTACATTAGCGACATTCCAGTACAGCAACAAAAGGGTCTGCGCTCAGTATAAGTTGCGGGTGGACACAACACTGATTTTCAGCGCAGCCCGTCAAACAGAATTGGACAGGTAGTACCCGAACATTGAAATATTAATTGTGAACATTAAAATAATTGTGACAAAATTAATGACTAAAATAATGACACAACATAAACAAAAAAAAATATTATGTACGAAACTTGAAAAGGACACATTATTACACAGCAAATATAAGCAGCTAATGTTACGAAGGTAAGCAGACGTACATATTCATTATACAATTATCAGTTTGAGAATTTTGTTGGGTAAGCAATATTGGAGCTAAAGTAAAGGTATTATGTTGCACATGGCTTGCAATATTATCATACAATGGGAAAAAGCACTATGAAATTACAGATTTTCTACTTAAAATTAAGCCTCATAATCAAAATGAATTACCACATTCGCGATAGTTAAGTTCTCTTTTGAATATTTAAAAGCCAAGACTTATACTTTACTCTAAAATATTTTTTTGAATTCAGATTTATAAGTGGAGGGGGCAAATTATTCCAGCACTTTGTTGCGCTGTACCTATGGCTACACCGGAATGCAGCGGAACAGTGAAGAGGAAAAACTAATTTATCGGCAGATGCTCTCGTAGAGTATTGATCGTTTTGCTCGCTCATCCAGTACAGCTTAGCATACAAGTATGGAGGACAAGGGTGTTACGATCCGACCAAGAGACAATACGTTGTAAGTCTGCATTGAGTTTAGCAATGGCGTCTAAGGAACTATCTGGCTTAAAAGAAATATATATTTGGGTATCGTCAGCGTAGGTATGAAACTTACAGTTTTTGATATTTTCTGTAAGGTCAGCAGTATACAGGATAAAAAGCAAGGGACTCAAAATTGAGCCTTGCGGAACACCTCTCTTAATATGCCTGTTGCTGGATAAACTTTTAACACCATTTTCTTTTTGCAACTCAACACATTGTTTTCGATAACTAAGGTAGCTATCAAACCATTGAAGTGTTTTTAAACTAAAACCATAGTAACTCATTTTTGATAATAATAAAGGGATGTTAATGGAATCAAATGCACGGGAATAGTCTAAAAATACCAAAACAGTACCTTGGCCGTTATCTTGAGCTCTCAAAATATCATCTACCACGGTGCTACAACTACAGCGGTTATCCATTGTCGTGGGAACACTCCACTTTCCAGAGATGTATTAATAATTTTAGTTATTATATTTAAGGTCTCAGGTAAAGTCATCAAAACCATCTCTAGGGAAATGCCATCCGACCCGACTGCATTGGAACGGCTTACATGCCGTTAAGTACGAGTATATATTTCTTTCACCTTCACGCAATTTCCGTATAGGACCTATTGACTCCATTTTCACCGAAGGTTATTTGGGATTACATAATAGATGGTCGAAGCCAACGATACTATATTATTACATACATACATCTTCTTTCTTCTTCACAGCCTATCAAAAGTCCACTGCTAAACATAGGAGGCCTATGTTTAGCAAAGCGGCCCCAAAGATTTCCACAAAGAATGGTCCCGAGCCACCTGCATCCATTGACTTCCCGCAATGTAGTGCAGGTCGTCACTCCATCTTGTGGGGGGACGTTCTTTACTGCGCAGCCCAGAGCGAGGCTGCCACTCGAGAACTTTCCTTCCCCAACAGTTGTCCGTTCTACGAGCTATGTGGCCGGCCCATTGCCACTTCCGCGTGTTAATCCTTATGGCTATGTCGGTTACCCTAGTTCTGCTGCGAATGTCATCGTTGCGGACTCTGTCACGCAGAGAAACACCCAACATAGCTATCTTCATAGCCTGCTGAGGAACTTTGAGCTTCCTCATTCGGCCCGCAGTGAAGGACCCTGTCTCAGTTCCGTAGGTCACCACTGGCAACACGCACTGGTTGTATACTTTGCTTTTAAGGTTTTGAGGTATACTTGATGAGAAGATATGACGTAATTTCCCGAACGCTGCCCAACCGAGTTGGATTCGCCGATTAAACTCTGGATCGAAGTTGGACTTACCTAGTTTGACAATTTGTCCCAGATATACGAGTACGTATTCGTCAACAACTTCGAGCATAGTGCTCTCAACAATAACCGGCATTGGTCTGACATGGACGTTAAACATGACCTTAGTCTTGTCCACCAACCTGTTGAGAAACACTATTGAGGTCATTGGGCATAGTACTAAGCTTTTCAAGCGACTTTGTCATCAGAACTATGTGATCGGCAAACCGAAGGTGAGTAATGAATTCGCCATTGATGTTAACACCGTATCCATTCCAATTCAGTAGTTTGAAAACATCTTCCAACACAGCGGTGAAGAGTTTCGGGGATATGACTTCATCCTGTCTTACACCTTACTGCAATTGGATAGGTTTCGTGTTCAGGTCCTGTACTCGGATACACATCGTAGCCTCATCGTATAAGCATTTCAATACTTCGATATACCTATAGACTATGTGACATCGCTGAAGAGCCTGTAGCACCGCCCAAATTTCAACAGAATTGAAGGCTTTTTTCATAGTTCACATACGCCAGAAATAGTGGTAGATTGTACTCTTCAGTCTTTTGTACAATCTGGCGAAGAGTACATATGTGACATGGATCCCACTGAAGCCTTTGCGGAACCCAGTTTGTTCAGGAGGCTGGAATTTGTCAAGTCTGCTTGCCAGACGATTCGTAATGACTTTCGAAAACAGTACGAAGACGCGGCTGAGCGCTATTGGTCTATAGTTCTTCAATAGGTAGTCCCCCTTCTCCCCTTGCCCCCCCCCCCTTTCTGCTCCACGCTTTCGGTGTAGCACCTACTTGGATGACGGAATTGCTTCTGAAGGACCACAAGTATCGGCTTTCCACCCGATTTCAGAAGCTCAGCAGTAATTCCATCCTCGCCCAGTGCCTTGCCGTTTTTGAGCTGTTTGAGAGACATTATAATCGCATAAATATAAAGCAAAGTGTTGTATAACCTTGGCTCTTGTGTCGCCACTCTCACTCGTGTATGGTTTTAGTGACGATGTGTACAGCTGTCCGTATAATCTCTCGATCTCACTTAAAATCTCAGTTCTAGTGGAAATAACTGCGCTGTTGTCGGTCTTCAACTTAGTTGGCTCTTTCCGATAGTCAGATCTTTGGGTAAGACTCTTTGGAGTGGACTTCATCAGACGAGATTGCTCGAGCTGAATGTTAAGATTCAGTGTGCCCCTTACCATTCGGTGATCACTGCCGGTTTTCACCCTAGAGATCACGGAGACATCACTGAATAGCTGTTGCCTAGTCTTCATAATAAAGTCGATCTCATTTTTAATGGAACCATCCGTCAACTTTCTGTCGGGCCTCTTCATGAAAGAGGAGTTCATCATAAAGAGGTCCTTCTCCATGAAGTCCGTCAGTTTTAGCCCCTTGGGTTTCGAAGCCCTACTCCAAAATTGCCGACTATCAGCTCATCGCCTTTTTTCGTGCCTAGTTTTGCATTGAAGTCTCCCATCAGCACCGTAATGTGGGTTTTAAAACAATGTATGGCTCTAGAAATATCCTCATACATTCCTTCCACTTCTTCATCGGGGTGAGCTGAGGTTGGTGCATATACCTATATAATCTTCAGCAAATACCGCTTTGTAATTCTGAGTATAAGGTACGCAACCCTACCGAGAGACTTGTGGACGATAAACCCGACACTTCCATGGGACAGATGGTCGCCCTCCCGGTGGTAGAACAAGTTACCGGAGTTGAGGATTCTTGAGTCCTCCCCCTGTCTTCGAACTTCCGACAATCCTATAATGCTCCAGTGTAACTTGCTCAGCCCTCAGTGTGCGTGCGTTGTATGTTGCTAGGTCCAGTCGCTTGGATCTTAGCCGGAGATTCTTAGCACCCCCTGCCCCGCCGTTATCATGGCAGCCATGATAACGGCGGGGCAGGGGGTGCTAAGTTGTTGTACGTTGGCGAGGACTGGGGGCCGTTGTTTTGCGTTTGTTACCATGAGGAGTTGTGCCATAGTTACCACACCTGGCGAGCGGGTCGGCAACCACAGTTTTTTTTGTTACCCTGCAGGAAGATGGTGCTGCCCATCTCCTGACATTTGTCCCTGTATCGACTTTTACGATACCCACGGGATGAAACGGGATGGCAGATTTTCTTGTGCTGCCGCCATACGGCGAATAATACTTTACATTAGTATAATTATTTTCCGCAGTCACGATAGCTGAGTGTGTTGAGTTCGATCCCCAGGTGGTAGGCTCGTACCAATGGGTTTTTTCGACACTTATGTACGATTTGTATGGTTATACATAAAGACGGCGGCAGGGTCACCACGAGTCACGTTTTCCCAAAAAATGTTTTCGGTGAATGGTGGATCGAACGGTGAAGTGATTGATCGCCTTGGTAAACTAAGGTTCGAGACCGGCTAGGGGCAAACATTTGTATGATGAATATGAATGTGTGTACTTCATATAAATGTTTATCTATCTATGTAAGTACGTTGTACAGTTGGATTGGACACTAAAGACGGCGACAAGCTCACCACCTGTCACGTTGACCTATATTGGGTTCGGTGAAAGGTAGGTCGAAGGGACTTAATTGTATGGACCTCTGTTTATCTCAATATTGAATGTGCAGAGATATATATGTCGCAGAATCAAGATAAGGCAACAATTTTGGTTACAACGCCATCTATTAAAAGTCTTCGGAAACGTCAAGTGGTGCGCTTGAGTGGGGTCGATACAGGAAGTGACAGAGCGGATTTGACTACTATGTGTTGTCAATGTCATTTGACTTCTGATATAAAGTGTCTTCAGAATATTCTCGGGGCGGCACTTACAAAACGGACGGTAGTGTGAACGGTCATCTTCCTGTATCGGATTTACTACGTTTTCACCATTTAGATCAGTTTTCTGATATGGCTCAAGACGGATCTAACAACGAGTTGTCTCACGTAGACTACCCTACGCCGACATATATAAAATATTTGCGCTAACAAAGTCGAGCTTATAACATGGGTATGACCTACTTTAATTGGCAACTACTTAAACTTTAGTAAGTAGTTTAATCAATAACTGAATTTATTCTACTGTAAAGTGTCCCTTAGTGTTAGAGGAGGCTTAAAGTTTTCGAGTATTAATAAAATTACTCTGAGTGAACAGTTCAATTAAACTGAGTTACGAGATGGTTATGACAGTAATGTAATATATATTACAATAAATACATACATACAAAGATGGGGACAACATCACATACATTGCTTTGATCCCAAAGCATGTGGGCAAAGTGGCAAAAGCCTAATGGTTTAGGGTATGGTCTGCGAAACATGACGTCGCAGGTTCGGGCCCTGCAATATTGTCGTAAACCAACTCCAACCAACCATCTTTGTTGGAGTGGTTAACAGGAATGAATATATTAACAGAAATAATGTTATTTGGCATTATTGGTCGTGGCTTTCTATTTCATGATACATGTGTTTTTTAAGAAGAATTCTTTAAAAAAAAAACTGCTATTGTTGCTATTGTTTACATACTTAGCCATTTATACTTTTTAATATTAAAACAGTAACAAGTGAAAAGAATTTTACGCGACTACATAATTTATTTCCGAATTTGCCTCCGCTCGAGTGGGGACAAGAGGAAAACCTTTTACTTATTTTTATACAAGTTTCTGCCTCGAGCTTACATTGACTTATTCTGATTGTTAAACGCTTCATTTGACTTATTTTTGTAATACGAGGAACCAAATGATGTGAAATAATACTCTACCGGGAGGTATTCTTAAAAGAAAATTATTTTTAAATATTACAAAACGTGCCTCTATGTAGAATAATAATTAGATGGAATCGAAGGATGTATATAATATAGTATCCTGAACCGATCTCTTTTCTCTAGCAACCCCGTTGGACTTGGTGCATGAAGGTATAATAATAATATGTCAAAACTTTATGTAATATTATCGAACTTAAATCGAATCGGATAAAAAATGCAGGCTTATTTCGTTTTTTATTTTGTGGAAAGAGTAAGTGGCCAGTAAATTTCCAATGCTGGGCAAAAAATTTCTCAAATATTCTTTCAAAGAGATAGAGCAGAGGTACGTTCTCTATTCTGCTCTAGTGCGGTTTGACTTCATACAATAATATATTATTTTCATAATCTAGTCACGATAGCCGAAAGGCTGGGAGACGGGAATTCGGGTCAAGATAACCTTCGCTTCACAGGTGGTAGGATCGTACCGATGTGTTTTTTCAAAAACTTATGTAGCATTATGCGGTTGCTTGCTTGGACATACAGACGACGATAGGTTTACCACCACCTTTCAATTTCTACATTGAAGACACCTCAAGTCTTCAATGTTCCTGATTCCAATACATAAGTTTGGGATCGAAGAAATCCATGTGATATTGTCCCTATGTATGCATTTATTATTACATACATATTCACGCAATTCCCTATGCAGGGGTAGACAGAGGTCTAGTCTAGACAATTAAGTTCTTTCGACCTACCTTCCACCGAGAATATTTTCGGGACAACGTGACAGGTGGTGAGCCCGTCGCCGACTTTATGTCCAAGCCAACGATTTAATTCGTACGTAAGTTTTTTGAAAAAACCCATTGGTACGAGCCTGACATCTGGGGATCGAACTCGGGTCTATCGACTCGAAATTCCGACCACCCAACCATTCGGCTATCGTGACTTTTTACATACATGAGCTCTGAAATTGTTACACTAATTTATTGCGCAGTGTCATCAGTCTGTCTGACAACTAAGACATTATTATTTAAACAATCCGAAAGGGAACTAAAACATTTCAAAGTTGTTTAAATGAATCCCAAACCTATAACCTATATCAAACCTATATCAGCGTATAAATCAATAGTGGTCCCTTTGTTTTCGTAGGTTTTTCACATTTATTATTTTCCGGGAATACGACGTTAGGCAAATTAACCAATGTTCTACGCGATTTGATTGAATTTAAAGACTAATACAATGGAGAAAAGTTAAAGAAATGGGAATTAGTGCAGCGATATTTTTTTATCTACACGCAATTTCAAAACAGAGAGCAATGAAGATCTTTCGACCCACGTCTGTAGCCGTCTATAACTTATATGATACTAGTATTCCATGCGCTCAAGGAAAGAAAATACACATCTTTCAATTAATATCAATTTAAATAAAGTAACAATAGCCGAGTATTTTGGTGATCGGACTTCGGATAAAGTGACACATGTTCGATCCCCAGGTAGGATTTTCTTAAATATGTTCGATTTATATATTGACTTGACATACTGCATGTATGTTACGGTGACAGATGGTGATCATATCACCGTCTATAAATATTAAGATAGTTGGAAAACTCTTTATTTCATAACAAAAGAGGGAATATCCATTTTTAAATTAATTAAAATACACAATTGGCGTGTGGTTATGGCATAAGTAAATTATATTCCCGTTTCTTACCGTCTTTCACCATTCGACTATTATCGTACACAACTCTAAAAGCTGCAGCTTAGTTTCAGTCACACACACACACATAAACACTTACATACACACAAACACATACATAGAATATATTAAAATAAATAAATAAAGAGAAAAAGAGAGAGACAAGAGTTTTTGATTTGAAATAAGTAACAAATATGCAATTAAAATGACAATAATTATTACGAGAAGATATTTTGTGCATTATGGCTATGCGATTGTGAATAAATTGTTCGTGCATTTGTATGTATATGTATTTATAGGATTAAATAAAAAAAAAATAGATACAAACATAGATATGGACAACATCACATACATTGCTCTGATCCCAAAGTAACTAAGCACTTGTAACATGTAATCAGAAATAACGAAAGTACCACAAACACCCAGACCCAAGAAAATTTAGAAAAAGTGTTTTATTTTGATAATTTATCAAACTTGTCTTAACCGACCCGGGAATCGAATCAGGGACCTTGGAGCTGGCGACATCTTGAAAACTGTTATGCCTGTCGTCCACGGAGGATTGAATTAATACTAAATATAACTTCTTCTTCTTCCTGCCCTTATCCCATGCTATGTGGGGTCAGCACAACATGTCTTCTTCTTCCACTCTCCTCTGTTTCCCGTCATCTCAATACTCACTCCTTTCTTTCTCATGTCTTCTTTCACACAATCCATTCATCGTTTTTTTGGTCTCCCCATAGCTCTTCGTCCATCCACATTCATCTCTAACATTCTTTTGCCTATATTACATTCTTCCCTCCTCATTACATGCCCGAACCATGCTAACCTACCACTCTTCATTTTCTCTGTCACTGGTGCTACTTTCAAGCTTCCCCTTATATAACCATTCTTTATGAGATCTTTTCTAGTCACTCCACACATCCATCTAAACATTATCATCTCTGCAGCATGCACTCTTCTTTCATCCCTCACTTTCGTTGCCCAGCACACTAATGACATTTCTCCCTCATACACCACCACAGAACTTTACGGGGTACCCTATCGTATGCCTTCTCCAGGTTCCACGAATACCATATGCAAGTTCTTTTGCACAAGCCTGTATTTTTAATCAATTGCCGAAGTCACGATAGTCGAGTGGTTGAGTGGTCGGAATTTCGAATCGAGAGACCTGAGTTCGATCCCCAGGTAGGATTTTCTTAAATATGTTCGATTTATATATTGACTTGACATACTGCATGTATGTTACGGTGACAGATGGTGATCATATCACCGTCTATAAATATTAAGATAGTTGGAAAACTCTTTACACACACACACACACACACACACACACACACACACACACACACACACACACACACACACACACACACACACACACACACACACACACACACACACACACACACACACACACACACACACACACACACACACACACACACACACACACACACACACACACACACACACACACACACACACACACACACACACACACACACACACACACACACACACACACACACACACACACACACACACACACACACACACACACACACACACACACACACACACACACACACACACACACACACACACACACACACACACACACACACACACACACACACACACACACACACACACACACACACACACACACACACACACACACACACACACACACACACACACACACACACACACACACACACACACACACACACACACACACACACACACACACACACACACACACACACACACACACACACACACACACACACACACACACACACACACACACACACACACACACACACACACACACACACACACACACACACACACACACACACACACACACACACACACACACACACACACACACACACACACACACACACACACACACACACACACACACACACACACACACACACACACACACACACACACACACACACACACACACACACACACACACACACACACACACACACACACACACACACACACACACACACACACACACACACACACACACACACACACACACACACACACACACACACACACACACACACACACACACACACACACACACACACACACACACACACACACACACACACACACACACACACACACACACACACACACACACACACACACACACACACACACACACACACACACACACACACACACACACACACACACACACACACACACACACACACACACACACACACACACACACACACACACACACACACACACACACACACACACACACACACACACACACACACACACACACACACACACACACACACACACACACACACACACACACACACACACACACACACACACACACACACACACACACACACACACACACACACACACACACACACACACACACACACACACACACACACACACACACACACACACACACACACACACACACACACACACACACACACACACACACACACACACACACACACACACACACACACACACACACACACACACACACACACACACACACACACACACACACACAAACACATACATAGAATATATTAAATAAATAAATAAAGAGAAAAGAGAGAGACAAGAGTTTTTGATTTGAAATAAGTAATAAATATGCAATTAAAATGACAATAATTATTACGAGAAGATATTTTGTGCATTATGGCTATGCGATTGTGAATAAATTGTTCGTGCATTTGTATGTATATGTATTTATATGATTAAATAAAAAATAGATACAAACATAGATATGGACAACATCACATACATTGCTCTGATCCCAAAGTAACTAAGCACTTGTAACATGTAATCAGAAATAAAGAAAGTACCACAAACACCCAGACCCAAGAAAATTTAGAAAAGTATTTTATTTTGAAAATTTATCAAACTTGTTTTAACCGACCCGGGAATCGAATCAGGGACCTTGAGCTGGCGACATCTTGAAAACTGTTATGCCTGTCGTCCACGGAGGATTGAATTAATACTAAATATAACATCTTCTTTTTCTTCCTGCCCTTATCCCATGCTATGTGGGGTCAGCACAACATGTCTTCTTCTTCCACTCTCCTCTGTTTCCCGTCATCTCAATACTCACTCCTTTCTTTCTCATGTCTTCTTCTTCCACTCTCCTCTGTTTCCCGTCATCTCAATACTCACTCCTTTCTTTCTCATGTCTTCTTCTTCCACTCTCCTCTGTTTCCCGTCATCTCAATACTCACTCCTTTCTTTCTCATGTCTTCTTTCACACAATCCATTCATCGGTTTTTTGGTCTCCCATAGCTCTTCGTCCATCCACATTCATCTCTAACATTCTTTTGCCTATATTACATTCTTCCCTCGCCGTCTTTATGTCCAAACCAACGATTTAATTCGTACGTAAGTTTTTGGAAAAAACCCATTGGTACGAGCCTGACATCTGGGGATCGAACTCGGGTCTATCGACTCGAAATTCCGACCACCCAACCATTCGGCTATCGTGACTTTTTACATACATGAGCTCTGAAATTGTTACACTAATTTATTGCGCAGTGTCATCAGTCTGTCTGACAACTAAGACATTATTATTTAAACAATCCGAAAGGGAACTAAAACATTTCAAAGTTGTTTAAATGAATCCCAAACCTATAACCTATATCAAACCTATATCAGCGTATAAATCAATAGTGGTCCCTTTGTTTTCGTAGGTTTTTCACATTTATTATTTTCCGGGAATACGACGTTAGGCAAATTAACCAATGTTCTACGCGATTTGATTGAATTTAAAGGCTAATACAATGGAGAAAAGTTAAAGAAATGGGAATTAGTGCAGCGATATTTTTTTATCTACACGCAATTTCAAAACAGAGAGCAATGAAGATCTTTCGACCCACGCCTGTAGCCGTCTATAACTTATATGACACTAGTATTCCATGCGCACAAGGAAAGAAAATACACATCTTTCAATTAATATCAATTTAAATAAAGTAACAATAGTTGAGTAATTTGGTGATCGGACTTCGGATAAAGTGACACATGTTCGATCCCCAGGTAGGATTTTCTTAAATATGTTCGATTTATATATTGACTTGGACATACCGCATGTATGCTACGGTGACAGATGGTGATCATATCACCGTCTATAAATATTAAGATAGTTGGAAAACTCTTTTACTTATTTTTATACAAGTTTCTGCCTCGAGCTTACATTGACTTATTCTGATTGTTAAACGCTTCATTACTAATTACTGACTTATTTACACTGACTTATTTTTGTAATACGAGGAACCAAATGATGTGAAATAATACTCTACCGGAGGTATTCTTAAAAGAAAATTATTTTTAAATATTTCAAACGTGCCTCTATGTAGAAGAATAATTAGATGGAATCGAAGGATGTATGTAATATAGTATCCTGAACTGATCTTTCTCTAGCAATCCTGTTGGACTTAGTGCATGAAGGTATAATAATAATATGTCAAAACTTATGTAATATTATCGAACTTAAATCGAATCGGATAAAAAATGCAGTCTTATTTCGTTTTTTATTTTGTGGAAAGAGTAAGTGGCCAGTAAATTTCCAATGCTGGGCAAAAAATTTCTCAAATATTCTTTCAAAGAGATAGAGCAGAGGTACGTTCTCTATTCTGCTCTAGTGCGGTTTGACTTCATACAATAATATATTATTTTCATAATCTAGTCACGATAGCCGAAAGGCTGGGAGACGGGAATTCGGGTCAAGATAACCTTCGCTTCACAGGTGGTAGGATCGTACCGATGTGTTTTTTCAAAAACTTATGTAGCATTATGCGGTTGCTTGCTTGGACATACAGACGACGATAGGTTTACCACCACCTTTCAATTTCTACATTGAAGACACCTCAAGTCTTCAATGTTCCTGATTCCAATACATAAGTTTGGGATCGAAGAAATCGATGTGATATTGTCCCTATGTATGCATTTATTATTATTTGTAGTTGCCGAAGTGCAAATATGGTATCCGTTGTTCCCCGGCCCGGCATAAACCCGAATTGGTTCTGTGTTACCTCAGTCTCCTCTCTCATTCGTTTTGCTATCACTTTTTCCCATATCTTCATACTGTGTGATATGAGCTTTATTCCCCGATAGCTGTTGTAATCTTGTACATCACCCTTCTTTTTAAAAACGGGCACCAGTGAACTGTTGCACCATTTATCGGGGATCACCTCTTCTTGCAACAACTTATTGAAGAATAAAGTCAGCCTTTTCCATCCATCTGATTTCAGATACTTGCATGCTTCTACTGATATACCATCTGGGGATCGAACTCGGGTCTATCGACTCGAAATTCCGACCACCCAACCATTCGGCTATCGTGACTTTTTACATACATGAGCTCTGAAATTGTTACACTAATTTATTGCGCAGTGTCATCAGTCTGTCTGACAACTAAGACATTATTATTTAAACAATCCGAAAGGGAACTAAAACATTTCAAAGTTGTTTAAATGAATCCCAAACCTATAACCTATATCAAACCTATATCAGCGTATAAATCAATAGTGGTCCCTTTGTTTTCGTAGGTTTTTCACATTTATTATTTTCCGGGAATACGACGTTAGGCAAATTAACCAATGTTCTACGCGATTTGATTGAATTTAAAGGCTAATACAATGGAGAAAAGTTAAAGAAATGGGAATTAGTGCAGCGATATTTTTTTATCTACACGCAATTTCAAAACAGAGAGCAATGAAGATCTTTCGACCCACGTCTGTAGCCGTCTATAACTTATATGATACTAGTATTCCATGCGCTCAAGGAAAGAAAATACACATCTTTCAATTAATATCAATTTAAATAAAGTAACAATAGCCGAGTATTTTGGTGATCGGACTTCGGATAAAGTGACACATGTTCGATCCCCAGGTAGGATTTTCTTAAATATGTTCGATTTATATATTGACTTGGACATACCGCATGTATGCTACGGTGACAGATGGTGATCATATCACCGTCTATAAATATTAAGATAGTTGGAAAACTCTTTATTTCATAACAAAAGAGGGAATATCCATTTTTAAATTAATTAAAATACACAATTGGCGTGTGGTTATGGCATAAGTAAATTATATTCCCGTTTCTTACCGTCTTTCACCATTCGACTATTATCGTACACAACTCCAAAAGCTGCAGCTTAGTTTCAGTCACACACACACACACAAACACATACATAGAATATATTAAAATAAATAAATAAAGAGAAAAGAGAGAGACAAGAGTTTTGATTTGAAATAAGTAATAAATATGCAATTAAAATGACAATAATTATTACGAGAAGATATTTTGTGCATTATGGCTATGCGATTGTGAATAAATTGTTCGTGCATTTGTATGTATATGTATTTATATGATTAAATAAAAAAAAAAATGTCTTCGGTTTAAAAAGGAGAAAGAATTTCATTTTCATTTCTAGACTATCTACCCCAGTATTGGGAATGACGTGAAAACATTTTTAATTTAAAAGTAATCTCAAAATATTAAATGTTACCAACTTTGAGAGTTTTGAATACACAATTGGCGTGTGGTTATGGCATAAGTAAAATTTAGTCTCCGTTTCTACCGTCTTTCACCATTCGACTATTATCGTACACAACTCCAAAAGCTGCAGCTTAGTTTCAGTCACACACACACACACACACACACACACACACACACACACACACACACACACACACACACACACACACACACACACACACACACACACACACACACACACACACACACACACACACACACACACACACACACACACACACACACACACACACACACACACACACACACACACACACACACACACACACACACACACACACACACACACACACACACACACACACACACACACACACACACACACACACACACACACACACACACACACACACACACACACACACACACACACACACACACACACACACACACACACACACACACACACACACACACACACACAAACACTTACATACACACAAACACATACATAGAATATATTAAAATAAATAAATAAAGAGAAAAGAGAGAGACAAGAGTTTTGATTTGAAATAAGTAATAAATATGCAATTAAAATGACAATAATTATTACGAGAAGATATTTTGTGCATTATGGCTATGCGATTGTGAATAAATTGTTCGTGCATTTGTATGTATATGTATTTATATGATTAAATAAAAAAATAGATACAAACATAGATATGGACAACATCACATACATTGCTCTGATCCCAAAGTAACTAAGCACTTGTAACATGTAATCAGAAATAACGAAAGTACCACAAACACCCAGACCCAAGAAAATTTAGAAAAAGTGTTTTATTTTGATAATTTATCAAACTTGTCTTAACCGACCCGGGAATCGAATCAGGGACCTTGGAGCTGGCGACATCTTGAAAACTGTTATGCCTGTCGTCCACGGAGGATTGAATTAATACTAAATATAACTTCTTCTTCTTCCTGCCCTTATCCCATGCTATGTGGGGTCAGCACAACATGTCTTCTTCTTCCACTCTCCTCTGTTTCCCGTCATCTCAATACTCACTCCTTTCTTTCTCATGTCTTCTTTCACACAATCCATTCATCGTTTTTTTGGTCTCCCCATAGCTCTTCGTCCATCCACATTCATCTCTAACATTCTTTTGCCTATATTACATTCTTCCTCCTCATTACATGCCCGAACCATGCTAACCTACCACTCTTCATTTTCTCTGTCACTGGTGCTACTTTCAAGCTTCCCCTTATATAACCATTCTTTATGAGATCTTTTCTAGTCACTCCACACATCCATCTAAACATTATCATCTCTGCAGCATGCACTCTTCTTTCATCCCTCACTTTCGTTGCCCAGCACACTAATGACATTTCTCCCTCATACACCACCACAGAACTTTACGGGGTACCCTATCGTATGCCTTCTCCAGGTTCCACGAATACCATATGCAAGTTCTTTTGCACAAGCCTGTATTTTTTAATCAATTGCCGAAGTCACGATAGTCGAGTGGTTGAGTGGTCGGAATTTCGAATCTAGAGACCCGAGTTCGATCCCCAAGTGGAAGGCTCGTACCAATGAGATTTTAAAAAAAAAAATTATGTACGAATTATATCGTTGGCTTGGACTTAAGGCGGCGATGGGCTCACCACCTGTCACGTTGTCCTGAAAATATATTGGGTGGAAGGTGGGTCAAAGGGACTTAATTGTCTAGACTAGACCTCTGTCTACCCCTGTATTGGGAATTGCGTGAAGATATTTATTTATTTATTATTATTTGTAGTTGCCGAAGTGCAAATATGGTATCCGTTGTTCCCCGGCCCGGCATAAACCCGAATTGGTTCTGTGTTACCTCAGTCTCCTCTCTCATTCGTTTTGCTATCACTTTTTCCCATATCTTCATACTGTGTGATATGAGCTTTATTCCCCGATAGCTGTTGTAATCTTGTACATCACCCTTCTTTTTAAAAACGGGCACCAGTGAACTGTTGCACCATTTATCGGGGATCACCTCTTCTTGCAACAACTTATTGAAGAATAAAGTCAGCCTTTTCCATCCATCTGATTTCAGATACTTGCATGCTTCTACTGATATACCATCTGGCCATACTGCTTTTCCATTTTTTGTACTCTGTACAGCCATCATAACTTCGTCTTCAGTCACCTTTTTAACCATGCCCATATTACTCTAAATTTTAAATAAATTGGTAGTCAGATAGCTATGTCGTTGGGGTGATCGGAATTCGATTCAAAAGACCCGAGTTCGATACCCTGGTGGTAGGCTCGTACCTAGGAGATTTTACAAAACTTTATAACGATTTATTATTTTGGCTTGGACATTAAAACGGCAACAGGCTCACCACCTGTTACGTTGTCCAAAAAATGTCTTCGGTTTAAAAAGGAGAAAGAATTTCATTTCTAGACCTCTATCTACCCCAGTATTGGGAATGACGTGAAAACATTTTTTTAATTTAAAAAAGTAATCTCAAAATATTAAATGTTACCAACTTTGAGAGTTTTGAATACACAATTACATTACGGGTCTCAACGTGAATCGATGTCACAGTTTCATTAAACCCTGAAGAGATCGAGAAAGATTATTTCGAAGTTTGTTTGCTATTATTTACATAATAATGTATTAAAAAATATTGACATTTACCGTAAAGGTTATATCGTTTTCATAACATATCTAGACGATGGTTATAAAGGAAGGATTAAATGGAAACATTATTAAAATTTGAATAGACTAAAGGTGTTATGCTACTTAATTTTACTGCGTTTGTGTTAAAGTAAAACGACGGCAACTACGACGAATAAAGATGGTCATTTCAGAGAACCCGTCTTGTCTGAATTAATAAGAATATCTTCACTCTATTTCCAATACCGAGGTAGAAAGAAGTCAAAAATTACAAAGAACAATTGTTCGATTTTCAAGCAGACAGTCCCAGGAAAAGGTTTGAAAAAAATTAATCTAAAAATAGACGTGCCTTTCATTGCCAAATATACTTTTCTAAGAAACAGCGGCATCGTCAAATTTTCTGATGTATATCAGAAGTATTTGAGTATTCAAATTGTTATAATTAGAAGATGTGCGAGAGATTTCAGGAAATCTTTTCCTGAAAATATATGCATACAATTTGCTTTGATATTATTTTTGGCTGAACAATTTTCCTAGCAAAACCCTTTTGCGCATATATCTTGGATCATATTGTTAAAACCCTTTTTTCTTGAAAACTAAGGCAATATTGCAATGCTTTCAGTGTATTTGATGAAGGTTTTTATATCTTAACGCATTTTCCTAACTCTGGAGTAGACAGAGCAGTTAAGTCCTTTCGAATCTTATTTTGGAAAGTGACCGGTGGTGATACAATCGTCATCTTAATCCCCAAGCCAACAGCACAAGACAACTTACGTAGATACAATATATTATTTATTATTATTTAGATAAATGACTATTCATATATAATTAAATAAATTGTAGTGTATTTTTTAAAAGGCTGTTTCGAGAGTACTCTAATCCAAAGAGCATGAAGGGAATAATGAAAGTGGACTAACCGAAATAATAATGTAAGGATCGTAGCAAGTGGAAAGAAGTGGTCTGTGCCTGCGCCTACGGAACAGTGGTGTGATTATATGTATGTATGCATGTATTTATTTTATTTTGACTGGAAATAAGAGATTTAACAATCGTGTCCGAGTCGAGAGACTCGAGTTCTTTCCCTGGGTGGTAGACTCGTACCAATGAGTTTTTCAAAAATTATATACGATTATATCATTGGCTTCACATAAAGACCACGACAGGTTCAGCCTGTCTCAGGTTGTCCCAAAAAAAATCTTCGATTAAAGGTGGGTCGAAAGGACTATTGTTTGGACTTCTGTCTGCCCAGTATTGAAAATAGCGTGAAGATATTTTTTTTAAAGATCTACTGTTTTCCAAACCGTGTATAAACATACATAACGACTAGTTACGCCACTGCAGGACATAGGCCTCACCTGTAACCTTCCTATCCCCGTAAAGAGGATTTTTCATAATCGCATGCAAATTGGCGTGCGCAGTATATATAGCACATTCAACATTGCTGCCTGTCACTGATATGCTATATTTTGGTCTGGTATTTACCAAGATGATTATCTAGCTACACTTGCTTTTTCAAAGTTATTCCCATTGGCGCCTCTTAAATACCCACTTAACGAATGGGGGTAGATTTTCTTACTTCGTATCAGTATTGTCAATATATACAATATTATCATGATGAATATATTCAATGATTATTTAAAAGTCACGATAGCCAAGTGGTTGATTGGTCGGAATTCGAGCCAAGACACCCGAGTTCGATTCCTAAGGCTCTTGCCAATGGGTGTTTTCAAAACTTTTGTATGATTTATATCGTTGGCTAGGACATAATAACGGCGGTGGGCTCACCACCTGTCACGTTGTCCCACAAATGTCTTCGGTTGAAGGTCTTAATTGTATAGACCTCTGTCTACCCCAGTATTGGGAATGGCGTGAAGATATTTATTATTTAATCCAGTAAAATATAATGAACGTTGTCATTTATTATAAAAATATATAAATAGACTGTTTTATATTTGCCGACCTATTTCAATGAGTGGCGTGGACGGTTTTCTTCATGGCGTCGCCAGCTCTGAGGTCTGAGTTTCGATTCCCGGAAGGGTTAGTATAGAAAAAAGAGACACTATTTCTTCATTATCTCGGGTCTGGGAGTTTGTGGTACCTTCATAGTTTCTGATTCCTTAATATAAGTGAATAAGCTAAATGATTTAAGATCAAACAGTCACGATAGCCTAGTTGTTTGGTGGTCGTAATTTCCAGTCCAGAGACCCGAGTTCGATCCCCAGGTGGCAGTACCAATGAGTTTTTCAAAAACTTATGTACGAATTTCATCGTTGGCTTGGACATAAAGACGGCGACGGGCTCATCACCTGTAACGTTGTCCCGAAAATATCTTCGGTGGAAGGTGGGTCAAAGGAACCTTAATTGTCCAGACTTGACCTCTGTCTACCCCTGTGTTGGGAATTTCGTGAAGATATTTCATATATATTATTTTATTTTTCTTACATTGCTTATAAATGAATACAAACTTAATTTAAAAACATTACGTAACATTTTAGCTTAAAAACTCAATTAATTAAGATGAAAAATAAATAGGACTTTCCAAGAGCTGATACATAGATATACAATATGCATTTTGGGACAACGAGACAGGCGGTAAGCCCATCGCAGTTAGATGTTACATATTACATAATATTTTTTCGTATATTCGATATGACTGACAATAATATTAACAATTCATATTAAGCGTAATTACAGGCCAAACCTAGCAATATCACACGTCTAATATTTAATACCGCAATATTGTTTATATAAGTGTTTGAACATTTAAAACCACTTTATTTATTGTTCACAATAAATCTGCAGTCTAAAATATTAAAACGAATAAATCTGCAGAAGTTTGAATCGGCAAGAATATAAAATACAGAACACTCGCAATATAAGTATGAGTCCGGTGAAGTAAAGCTTTTGCTTATTAAGTTTTTTCGAAAACAAAAGGCGACATTGTTTTGCGCCACCGTGCCAGCTTTCTATTCTATTACTTTTCTTATAATTTCGCCTACAATTTGTTTCAAATGCAATAATGTTTATGGTTCAATATATAATCAAACTTTTTTATTCAAAGTGTAATGTACCAGAGTAACGATATCATACTAGATTAAGAGTCGAGGGTAATAGCCTTAAAAAATTTGGTAAGTGTAAGAAATGTTTGAAACGAACCGATAGTAATAAACGTTTCTTAAGTTTTGGATGAAACTAATTACTTAAAATGAATTAAATTACTCAAGACAGTTATAGGCAAGTTAACTAACAGTTTCGAGGAAATAATTTACAGGCAGAGACAAGATTCAATTTCAAGTTAATTATGAAATTAATTGATGTAAGCGGAAGTATATTTATCGTTTTTTTTAAATTCTCTCTGTGGATATATACATTCTATTTCCGTTTAAATATGTTTATCAATATCAATTTGATTTGATGAAAGAACAAATTCTGTTCAATGCATTTGCCTGTACGAGATTGCCACTTCTAAACCTTTTTTTCCCTTAAAAATTACATTTTAATGTATTTTTGGCAGTCTTGACACGAATGGTAAAAATAATATATAATATTTACTTAACGATAGCCAAGTGTTTGGGTGATCGGAATTCGATTCAAGAAATAAGAGTTTTATTCCCAGGGTAGGCTCGTACCAATGAGTGTTTTTCAAAACCTATGCACGATTTATGTCGTTGAAAACTTTTGGTCAATGAATAACATTGTGCAGGTGACATACTTGTAAATAGAATTTTAACTCTAAAACTCGACTCGGTCAGAAAATTTCCTTTCGTTAAAGATCTATATATAGTACGCAGGTATTTCACGGAAGGAAAATTTGCCGTTATGGCAACGAAGCAAGCTTTACATGGAAAGCTGATTGGCAACCGCATTATCCTGCTACCCGTCACCGGTTTAATTTTTGGTTGAGTATTTTTCAAGATGTTTATTCCCCCATCTGATGGTAAGCTTAATAATATTTAAGTTTTCTCTTACTACAGAACTTACGGTGATCACTTAACCACGTCACGCCTAGCCTAGTGGTGGATGGATCTGAATTCGAGTCAAGAGACTCGAGCTTAAACCATTATTTATCTCGGTTTATATCATTGGCTTGGACATTAAGACGGCGAAAGCCTCGCCACCTTTCACGTTGTCCCGTGGTCCCAAGGTAGGCCGACAGGATTTAATTATCTATGTCAAAGATTAAGTTGAGGTTAAATTAAAGAATTTAAAATGGCGTGAAGATATTTATTTACTTACCTAAGAATCAAAACAAGTAGTAAATAATTTCGATATCATACGATTAAATTCAAATAAATG
Organism: Sericinus montela; assembly: GCA_029286605.1. Taxonomy (NCBI): domain Eukaryota; kingdom Metazoa; phylum Arthropoda; class Insecta; order Lepidoptera; family Papilionidae; genus Sericinus; species Sericinus montela. The sequence goes on along the minus strand of JAGSMR010000022.1, from coordinate 1,145,604 downwards.
CAAATGCTGCGAACGAATCACGAATCAATGAGAACGAATCGATCAGCGTGGCGAACGTTCTTCTCCTTTAATCTTTATCAAATAATATTTGCGAGATGGTTTTGTGTTAGCATTAACTGGCCAGCTATAAGATTTACTTTTTTAAAATGCAATTTAATAATAACCCCATAATTTATATTTATCAATGGATTATTCGCTAAAAAATTAAAATAGTCTGCAGTATAATAAAAGTATTATGCTAATAAAACCTAACTCACTACTAGGTAGTGAGTTAGGTTTTATTGAGGTAGTAGTATAATGGAGGTAATAAAATTATAACGAACATGATTGCATTTTTCTCGGTAAATGTATTTTGTAGACGATGGATTTTTAAAAAATACATTCTTGACTATGGGAAAATAAAAATGTATTCAATTAATATTACGGGTCATTGCCATTTTTATTTTTTACCCTCAATTGTTAGAACTTATTTTTGATTTTTTTAAATTAATATCTAGTAAAAAATCGATATATTAATTTATTCCAAGTTTTATAGAACAACGATTCTTTTGGCGTTTACGCGTAAGTTTTATAGGTAAATAAGTACGCGAGTAATTTTCCTTTCTTTTATTTATTTAATGAGTTTTACCACATTGTTTTATATCACGTATTTACTGATTGTCTAAGATCTACATAGTTTACTTCTTTGGAACCAAATTACATAGGAGATTGTTTGAAAGAACGTGTCAAGGAAATAGTTTAAAATATAGTTATATAATTTATTGCTTACGCGCGGAAAATACATTTTGTATTTTGGAGTGATCATATTTGCTAATCAACTGTATGTATATTTGGGGGAGGAAGGAATACATAGTTCTTTCCGTGGATGGAGTAAGAAAAGAAAAAAGCCTTAAAATTATAATAGTCACTAATAGATGGCTACGCAATCAAAATCAATCGTTCGACGTTAAGTCGAATCTCGCTACTAATGCCCAGTAATATTTGTCGCATTTGTGACATAAATATGAAAGGCGCTCGCGTCAGGGATCTTTAGGTAAATTTCTATGTGTATTTATGTAAATATATGGGGTCGAAAAAGGACATAATTGTATCGACCTCTGTCTATCTGAGTATTAGGGAAATGTGCGAAGATTTAAAATATAAATTAAAAAAACCTTTGGTCCACATCTACCTTTAGGGATAGACGAAGAGGTTCTTTTTAATTATAGGTAATGTACTCACATTTGCAAAACTGTTGCTGTGCCTATGGGTGTCAGAAATTACTTGTTGTATTAATCAGTAACTAAAATCTAAAAATTTTACACCTTTACTACCCCTTCACAACAAACAAATTACAATTATTGTTTTGGAATGATTGTCACTTTAATATTAATTTCACTAAAAATATTTTTTTTCCAATTTCAAATTATGCATTACATCAGCTTAAGGACGATTTTAATTTAATCTGAAATTGGGTTCGACTAAATACTATCAAAGGAATGTAAAAAGCATTTTATTTCATTTAAAATAAAATGGATTTTACGTTATTACGTTTAACTCAATCAAACCTTTTTCTTTTGAAATATTTATTGATTAAGTCTCTTTTAAATTTATCTAATTCAAAATGTATATTTCTGGGGGATCCGGCAGACGCATTCCTGCTCTAAAATACTGTTTGCAGCGCCACCTACCGGATTCAATGTGAATCCATTCAAAATCCACTTAAAGACACTACTAAGTCGCGACAGCCGAGTGAAAGGTTGGTCGGAATTTCGAGTCGAGAGACCCGAGATCGATCCCCAGGTGGCAGTAGCAATGGGTTTTTTCAAAACCTATGTACAATTGATATCGTTGGCTTGGACATAAAGACGGCGACGGGCTCACCACCTGTCACGTTGTCCCTAAATATATTCGGTGGAAGGTGGGTGGAAGGGACTTAATTGTCTAGACTAGACCTCTGTCTACCCCTGTATTGGGAATGGCGTGAAGATATTTTTTTTTACTTAAAGACACAAAGAGTTTCATCAAAATCGGTTTCATTATACTTCCGTTTAATTATGATTTAAAAATTTGATTTGATGAAAGAACATGTTGGATTTTATTGAGAATCGAGTGTACGAGGTTTCACATGTGAACCTTATTTCCCTAAATAAAATAAAAAAAATATCTTCACGCAATTCCCAATACAAGCGTAGACAGAGGTCTCGACAATTAATTCTTTTCGGCCCACCTTCCACCGAAGATATTTTTGGGACAACGTGACAGGTGGTGAGCTCCTCGCCGTCACAATGTCCAAGCCAACGATACTATTGGTACATAAGTTTTTAAATAACCCACTTACCAGTGGGTAAGTGGGTTATTTAAAAACTTCCCCAGTTGGCTGGCTCGTAACCGAGCCAGCCAACTGGGGAAGAACGAACGAAGATCGAACTCGGGTCTCGTGACTCGAAATTCCGACCACCAGGCTATCGTACCACTCGGCTATCGTGACTTATTTTTTTCCCTAAAAATGACAATTTAATGTACTTTTAACAGTCTTTACAAAAATGGTAAAAATAATATTTAAATATTTACTAAATCATAACCGAATGTAAGTACTTAATTATAAGAGATCAGAGTTGGATCTCCAGGGGTAGGCTCGTACCAATGAGTTTTTCAAAACCTGTGTACCATTTACGTCGACGGCTTTGCCTTAAAGGTACCTGTCACATTCACAAAGGTGGGACTAAAGGACTTAATTGTCTAGATTCTATCTACCCATATATTGGGAATGACTTGAAGATATTTTTTTTCCTTTTTCTACTTTTAAGTTTGGGTGATCGGAATTCGAGTAAAAATCCGGGGATCTTGACTTGTATTTTTTTTTATAGAATAGGGAGGCAAACGAGCAGGTGGCTCACGTGATGGTAGGTGATTACCACCGCCATGAACACCCGCAATACCAGAGGCATAGCAGATGCGTTGCTTCCCTGAGAGTACCCCCCCCCAAGAATTGGAAGAGGGGGGTGTGTGGGCCACTGGTTACCTGCACTCACCAGACGAAACGCAGAAGTTAGACTTCTACTTTACGCCGGTATTCTGTGAGGTCGTAGTACTTCCTCGGTCGAGCCGGCCCATTCATGCAACAACAAAAGCTGATGCGTGGCTTTACCACTGTTAAAATTATTCGATATAATATTTCGATATAACAATCTTTTTTATTATCCAAAATTATCCTTGTGTAGATTCGTATTTGCACGTACTGTTATTGTTTACTATTCGCATATACATTTATATTTAAATGACATAACCAAATCATATGTTCTTTATTCATGATGGCATTCGAATTTCCAATCCATTCCAACTATGTATATTTGCACAAATTTCTTTTATTGTTCTGTTTTGTTTTTAGGAACGATTTGGGAAAATTATCAAACAAAACTTTGAACAATTTACAAAAGTATATTACATTTTGCAAGTGTAATACTTTAGTATGACTTTGCTGTATTCGGTTTGCGAAAGAAAAAAATCTATAAATAAAACAGAACTGTAATTAAAAGTTCAATTAAAATTGCATCATAAAGGTGTAAATTTATTCATGTTTCGCAGCTTCAGGTTATGGACATTAAGCTGAAAGTTGGAATATTTTCCGGTAGATGCCGCCAACAAATATACCATTTATTGATTCTCATTTTTTAATCTACTACCGTTTCGTAAATACTCTACATCGAACTTCGGAATACGGCAAAAGTAAAAAAGAAGTTGATGAAATTTTGACAGTCATTTGCATTTTTAGCGAAAAATGTTTGTAAAATTTTATAGGATTTCAATCAAATTTTAGGGTTTTCACAGCTTTAGAGTCTTCTGAGTCAGTATAACACTCTTAACTATTATTGGGTTCTAATGAGAGTATGTTATGTAGCGGTTTCAAAGGAATAAAAAGCCAGAGTAATCACGATCTTCGGGGTATTATATCTAACCTCCTCAAACTTTATACTTTTGAAATGGTTTCCAGTAAAAACATTTTATTCCTCATCCGAGAAAATTTATCAGAATCCTTCTTCCACCATTAGGTGAAATGTTTGCTAGTTCACCCTACATCTTTAAAAAGAAATTTTACTTCAAAATACATCTTAAGCTCATTCCTCTATCGACCTCCGTAGATGAGTGGCGTTCACACCGGTTTTCATAGTGTCACTAGCTCTGAGGTCCTGGTCTCGATTCTCGGCTGGGTCAATTTAGAAAACCACTTTACTTGCGTTGTCTCGGGACTGGGTGTTTGTGTATTCATTTAATTTTTGTTTTTAATAACAAGCACATAATTGGCTTGTTTATTTGAACGTATTACTTATTGTACCTGTATTACCTCTACGAAATTGCAATTTTATTAATCAATTTAATTTGAATTTAAATCAATTGTAAATTAATTTATGAGTAAATAGACATTTATATATTTATAGCTTATGCCATTGAACTTCACTTTTCAACTAAATATGTCATTTTTCTCAAAACTTTGCAGACTTATAGTTCGCTGATAACAAAGGATTCATGCTATTGAACTTGGTACACCAAAAATAACTGGCTCTATAATTTGTTTCAGCATATAGCTTTTGAAATAAGTTTTGTCCCAAAAATAAAGGATTGACATTCATTATAATAGAAACCTTGAATAATAAAAACTCTAAATTCTTTTTCTCTATTCTGTTCTGAATCTGTAAACTCGAAAAAGCCTCGATTAAAAGTGGGTTTGTAACGATTTAATCATCTACAACTAACGTAGACCACTTTATCTAGCTTATCTACCTTGTCTAGACCTATCGAGAGAGTTATGAGGAAGAGAAATAATCACTAAGTCGCAATGAAATGAAGATGAATGTAAAGATGAAAAAATATTCTAATTCTTTTCACAAAATATACGCACGCACACGAGATAGTTAGTATTATTCTCATAATTCTATTATCTCCTCTAACTGAAAACTATTATTCATTCATAATTAGACCTCCATCTTTTCCGCTAGTGGGGTGCCTTATAATAAAATCATCAATCACTCCGTGGTAAGTTGTAAAGTCTACTTTACATGGCCTAATTTTCTCAAAAATTATACAGCTTACACATAGTTGTTTCAACAAAATTGAATCACGAAAAATATTTTTTTAGATTTTTTTTATATTCACGCAATTTCCTAATATTGTGTAGATAGAATCTATATATCTATGTAAGTATTTATCTATATGAATGAAATATGTTAATATGTGATCTTGGTCGTAAGGCCGGGGTGGCTTCGACGCTTATTGGAGAAATAATAATCAGTGGACTGTATAAATGTTGTATTCGACTGAAGCGTACAAATGATTACATGTCGGACACACGGGACGATAAAGAAAAGTATGGCGCTCAGACCGGTTTTCAAAGTATCACCAGCTCGATTTCCGGACTGTTCAATGTAGAAAAACCACTTTTTCTATATATTTTCTCTGGTCTGGGTGTTTGTCGTGATACCGTTAGCCTAGATATTAATAGGGCTATTGCCGTCTTTTCGTCTAGGCTACTGGTAAAATATTCTTATATACATATACATATATACATTCATAATGACCTATTTAAGTTCACTGCAGCACCAAGGCCTCTCCCATAGAGAGGATTTGCCATAATCGCTTGGCGATCACAGTACCAGACCACTCGCACCTTAGACGCTGCTGCCCATCTTCGGTCTGACTATTTTGGTCTGATATTTTTAGAGATGGCTATCCCGCCATTTATCGGTTGCCATAAAATAATTCAAGGCTGTTTCTCTTAGTCGCCTCTTACGAGTAGTAGTACCACGGGAAGAAAGGGAGAGGCAATATTCTTACACCGTTACCTCACGGTAAGGTACATTCATATATATTGATTTATAAACATCCATGGCTCGCGTAAAACATTCATATTTACATAAAACGTATACCTCCAGAAGTATATGAACCCGAAACCCTTAGCTTCGAAGCCCGGGTCACTACCAACTGGACTATCGGGTCGTCAGGCAGTTATTAATTAAACTTAATCCTCTGTATTTTTTTTTTTTTTTTTTTGATAACCATGGAGGAAATGTTTTATGCACGAACGTTCCTTGGCCGGGAGGCCACCGAAACGAACAGTGTCGGCCTGAATCTCAGAAGGAGAAGCATACCGACTAAAACCATCCACGGATGCTGTTGGCCCGGAGGCCTTTACAGCTTGTCTAAGGAGACTTGCGAGGAGAGGCTCGCAAGTTAGAGTTGAAGACAATAATGGCTGCTGCTGCGAAGCGCTGCGTCCCCTGGAACGAAAGAGATGACTTCCGACATGGGGAGGGGCCATGCGATCCGAGGGCCCCAGTTGGTTTGGAGGAAAATCTCCTCTCGGATCGCCTTGTGATAACCTTTTAATGACGACTACGAACACGAGAAAGTCTCGTGCCAGTCGTGAAATTACGACGATGGCGAGGTTGTGTAAGCCGCAGAACGCGGCTTGTGTCTGTATGTGTGCGAAAGTACGTAGGGGGCGGGGCCTCATACGCATTGTTGACACGGGTGATTGCGTCATCATCGTCTATGATGACGCATTTCGGGCGCCTCAATTGAGGTGGAGTATCGCGCGCGGGTGTGTAATTCCTAACGCTGCCACTAGTGGATTTGTATGTAAGTTCGTCCTATCGAAGTAGTCGATGGAGAACTTTTAAATAGCGCTGCCATTGTAGGCAGTTTGAGATCGCGATGCAGATCTACATTCCGCATATATGCGGGAGCGCCGGTTGCGCGGCGCATAAATCGATTTTGAATCACTTGGAGTGAGTTCAAACGTACTTTGGGGACGTGCGCGAATACTACACTGGCGTATGACATGACGGGTCGCACGCAAGTTGTGTATAGGCGTATTTTGTGTTTTAGCAGCATTTTGCTGCGGCTATTTGTAAGGTTAAAGAGGCGGCCGGATATGAAGGCCGCTCTATCCCTGACAATTTTAATATGTTTCTTGAAGTTCAGTCTACGGTCTAAGGTGACTCCAAGATATTTTACTTCTGACACCCAGGGAATGGGTTTGTCGAAGAGGGTTATTTTACTGAATCTGTTAGGGCGATTCGAGTTTTTGTGATTCCTGCTGAACAAGACCGCGTTGCTCTTTTCAGGATTTATGTCGATCCTCCATTTCCTAAACCACTCGCTTAAGGCGGTGGCCGCGGCTTGGAGGCGAATGTAGATTCTCGATGCGTTATGATCCGCAGAGTATAGAGTGGTATCGTCGGCGAATAAGGCCAATTCTACCTTTTATTTGGGTCTTTTGAGATATCGCTCGTATAAAGCGTGTACAGTGTGGGCGAGAGGACCGAGCCTTGCGGAACGCCGGCTTTTAAGTCTCTGCTGGAGGACAGAGTGCCTCGACTTTGTAGCGGAAGGTGCGATTCGACAAGTAGGCTTGTATGATGTGCACAAGCCTGTCTGACATACCGTAGTTGTATAGCTTGTATATCAAGCCATTGTGCCAGACTTTGTCGAACGCTTTCGCGACATTCGAGAAGAGTGCTCCTACCTTATATTTGGGGCTATCATTTAGGCGCTCGAGTATGTGCTCCGTGAGGCGGTGCACTTGCTGAACGCATGAGTGCTTAGCTCTAAAGCCAAACTGCTCATCAGGAATGACATTTAGTGACTGAGCGTCCTCTGTATTTATGCATGCTATATAATATGTATGCAGTAATGTGTTATCTGATTAGTACAAGCTATGTCAATGCAAATCCAGTTGAGACCATAGATGATTAGCTTTGCTAACATGAACAAATATAAATTAAACTTTAATCTTACTTTTTTACTTGACTTTATATTATAAATAAATACACAGATAGGGACAACACAACATACATTGCTATGATCCCAAAGCAAACAAAGCTGAAACACTTGTATTATGGAATTGGAAACAACGAAGGTATCACAAACACCCTGATCCGATAAATGAACGTTGATCTGTCGGAAAATCGAACGTCATACTCATACGACAGAGCTAGAGATGCAGTGTGTGTGCTATTCATCCACCGAGGTCTTCGTATATATACACAGTCAAGTCATAAGTATTGTCACACAGTAAAAACTTTTCTTTTAAAATGCTGGCCACAAAAAAGTTTATTGAATTCGAATTTCGAATTGTTCATGGAAATAAAACTGTTTATTTTTTACAATTTTATTTAAATATGGAGTGGACGCTTAAAGATGACCGTGTTGCAGTTATTGCGTTGCATCGGTGCGGTTACGCCAATTCAAATTATTGACATACTGAAAAATTTGAATATAACCGAAAGATTCGTTTATCGTACCATCAAATGATACGTACGCGGAAAAATATCGGAAAATTTTTTTCGGATGAACAATTTTACCGTAGAAGAGAGCTAAAACAAACAAAATGATAAGGTGTACGCACACAGTAGCGAAGAAGCGAGCAACCGTATTCCGCGTGTCCAACGAGGTCATTTTCCATCCTCGCTCATGGTATGGTTGAGAGTTTCTTATCCGGGCTTAATAGCGCTATTGCGAGAAAATTCCAGCAGTCGGGTCAAAGATTAAAAGCTCAATCTCTATTCTTATTTAATCCTTTAAAGATTCTCAGCTAATTTCAATTATAATTTATCGTATAGAAAATATCATGAAACGTTTCACTTGGAGTTTATTTCAAGCGTTTGATTAATAATCGTCTTTGTTTTTAACTTCTATCGTAAAATAATTCCAGCGTAAAATAAAAACTAATGTTTTAATTTCTAAAATAATATATCTTAGGGGGTCATTGTAGAAGCGTGCTCGTCGCGACCCCTGCCACCCTTTTCAGGGCTGCAATTCTACACAGCTGCGCACCTATGCCATCGAGGGTTAGGGCGTCCCCAAAGGCGACGCACACCAGTTCGTCCCCGTTGGTGGATAATGCAGCGAGCAAATCGGCGATGAGGACCGCCACCCGTCACGCACATCCCGACACGGCGGAAGGAGGAGGACGGAGTGCGGAGTTGGCACGTGGAATGTTAGAGGAGGCATGAGAGATAAGATGAATGAGTTGATTGAAATAATGAAAGAAAGAAAATTCGTGTGTTTGTCGGAGACCAAGCGGAAGGGCAGCGGTACTGAAGAGTTTCTGGCGGGGCATTAGCTCTATGGTCCGGAGTCCCGGAGAGTGAGAGCGCCTGCCAGGGAGTGGGGTGCTGCTGTCGTCTCGGTTGGTCGATGTTATGACTGAATATAAGGTTGTGAACTCGAGACTTCTCTGGGTTCGCTTTTAAATTGAGACTAACGAAGTTATTCCCTTTGGCTGTTTATGCGCCGGTAACTTCGTCGAAGTTTTAGGAGAAAGTAAGTAAGTTCTTGATTTGGTTAGAGGAAACGAAAGAATTGTTGTAAGTGGTGATTTGAATGGATGGGTTGGTACCGCTTGGCCAGGGTACGAGTCGGTGCTTGGAATGTTTGGTGATAGAAGGGTTAACGATGCTGGCAAGCTCATACTGGCTGTATGCAAGGAAGGGTCTTCTTGTGACAAACACTATGTTTAGTCACAAGAAAATCCATATGTATACTAGAACAAGAGAAAATGAGAGAAGTATGATCGATTTATTCCTAGTGGCCTGACTGCGAAAACAGGTGATGGATACGCGAGTGTTCCGGGGTGCTGACCTAGGAACGGATAACAATCTAGTGATTACTAGATTTAGGGGTCTATTCGCGGGTTTGCGCCACAGGACGGCGATACCAGAACCACAGTCGGTCGGTAGCATCCGAAGCTGGAAGCTTCAGGAAGCGGACACTAGGGATAAATATCAAGCAGGGTAGTTGAAAAGCTGGACATCACCGATGTCAGGAAAGAATGTGGAGAAGAAATATGGCAGAGCCTTAGAGATGGAATGGTTAGTGCAGCGGAAGACGTGTGTGGAACTGTGAAAAGAGGTAGTAGTAAAAAGGGTGATGCATGGTGGAATGACGAAGTGAAGTCACGATAGCCGAGTGGTAGGGTGGTCGGAATTTCGAGTTAAGAGACCCGAGTTCGATCCCCAGGTGGCAGTACCAATGAATTTTTCAAAAACTTATGTACGAATTAGATCGTTGGCTTGGACATAAAGACGGCGACGGGCCCACCACTTGTCACGTTGTCCTGAAAATATCTTCGGTGGAAGGTAGGTCAAAGGGACTTAATTGTCTAAACTAGACCTCTGTCTACCCCTGTATTGGGAATTTCGTGAAGTGAAAGAAGTAGAAAAAAAAAGGAGGAAGCATGGTAAGACTACTTGACCTTTAATAATGATAGGGTTATGAGAGAGGAAAGGAATAAGCTCCAGAAAGTTCACACGAAAGCATTGATTGAAGAAGCGCGTGAAAGGAGTAGAAGGGAAGCGGACAAAACGTTGTCACACAGCTTCAGGGAGAACTCCAAACTCTTCTGGAAAGAGGTTGGAAGGACCCGGGGTGGTGCGCCAGCCTTAAGAATGAACAAAGTGCTTTCGAGAACCAATGACGTCCTCTCAGAAAAATCGGACGTCATGCAGCGATGGAGCGAATTTTATAGAGAGATGTATGCGTGTGATGATTTTAGTGAGGGATCCGGGGGTGACGCTGTGACTGGTACGCCAGACTGCAGAAGAAGCATAAAAGCAGGTTGAATTCAGTGGAGATGCGATCTCGTCATAAATGTGCGGCCTTACCATGGCTAACCGAAAGCGAAACGAAGAGATTCGCAATATGGCAGGTTTGAAAGATGACCTTGTCACAAAATGGATAAGGGCGTGCTTCGATGGTTTGGGCACGTTGAGCGAATGAGTGAAGACCGAATGGTGAAGAAAATATATAGCGCGAAAGTTAATATTAAAAGGTGTCGAGGTATACCGAGACTAACTCGAAGACCACTGCCAGGGAGTGGGGGTGCTGCTGTCGTCTCGGTTGGTCGATGTTATGACTGAATATAAGGTTGTGAACTCGAGACTTCTCTGGGTTCGCTTTAAATTGAGACTGACGAAGTTATTCCCTTTGGCTGTTTATGCGCCGGTAACTTCGTCGTCCAGAGCTGAGCTGGAGAAGTTTTAGGAGAAAGTAAGTAAGTTCTTGATTTGGTTAGAGGAAACTAAAGAATTGTTGTAACTGGTGATTTGAATGGATGGGTTGGTACCGCTCGGCCAGGGTACGAGTCGGTGCTTGGAATGTTTGGTGATAGAAGGGTTAACGATGCTGGCAAGCTTATACTGGCTGTATGCAAGGAAAGGGTCTTCTTGTGACAAACACTATGTTTAGTCACAAGAAAATCCATATGTATACTAGAACAAGAGAGAATGAGAGAAGTATGATCGATTTATTCCTGGTGGATGACCGACTGCGAAACCAGGTGATGGATACGCGAGTGTTCCGGGGTGCTGACCTAGGAACGGATAACAATCTAGTGATAACTAGATTTAGGGTCTATTCGCGGGTTTGCGCCACAGGACGGCGATACCAGAACCACAGTCGGTCGGTAGCATCCGAAGCTGGAAGCTTCAGGAAGCGGACACTAGGGATAAATATCAAGCAGGGTAGTTGAAAAGCTGGACATCACCGATGTCAGGAAAGAATGTGGAGAAGAAATATGGCAGAGCCTTAGAGATGGAATGGTTAGTGCAGCGGAAGACGTGTGTGGAACTGTGAAAAGAGGTAGTAGTAAAAGGGTGATGCATGGTGGAATGACGAAGTGAAGTCACGATAGCCAAGTGGTAGGGTGGTCGGAATTTCGAGTTAAGAGACCCGAGTTCGATCCCCAGGTGGCAGTACCAATGAATTTTTCAAAACTTATGTACGAATTACATCGTTGGCTTGGACATAAAGACGGCGACGGGCCCACCACTTGTCACGTTGTCCTGAAAATATCTTCGGTGGAAGGTAGGTCAAAGGGACTTAATTGTCTAAACTAGACCTCTGTCTACCCCTGTATTGGGAATTGCGTGAAGTGAAAGAAGTAGAAAAAAAGGAGGAAGCATGGTTAGACTACTTGACCTTTAATAATGATAAGGTTATGAGAGAGGAAAGGAATAAGCTCCAGAAAGTTCACACGAAAGCATTGATTGAAGAAGCACGTGAAAGGAGTAGAAGGAAGTGGACAAAACGTTGTCACACACTTTGTGCGTGAAAATAAGTAAGTAATATATCTGAATTTTAATTTAATTTGTTAAAAAGGGGATACCTAATCTTCTTTGGTTTCAGTTTTAATAAATATAATGTATATAAAATGTACCCTCAGTTTAACTAATATTTGTTTGAGTTATTATTATTCTAGATATTGTTTATTATAGTTTTATATTTACTTTATATTTCGTTTTTGCTCTGGTTTATAGGTTAATTATATTTACATTTAAAATTATATTTTTAACATTATTAGGTAGTTAATTAAAGAACTTTAGATTATACCACCTTCATACAGGTAAACGCAATTGATAGGATTCCCCGACGAGGAGTTCGTTATGAAGACAATATTATGTGGAGATAAAAGAACGATTCTGTGCCAACAGAATCGTTCTTTTTGTAGTCTTCAAGTCTTGTGTAATTTTACGGCAACGTATCAATGTTCAGCGAAAGACTTTTGACAGACGCTACGCTTAATCACTACGCTTGCCATAGGGATTGGGGGTCGCAGTATTCAACAACTCACACATTAAGTGCGCACCCGTTAATGTTCCGTTTATTTCGTACGTGGAGTATTTTTACCAGAAAGCCAAGTTGGTAGTGACCCTGCTCTCAAAGCTAAGGGTTGTAGGTTAGAATACAAAACATTTATGTGATGAATATAAGTTTGTACTCGAGTCATGAATGTTTATGTTTGTATGCATATTTTAATGTAAGTATACAGCTACATAACTTATATACTGTAGTGTATTGTATCGTTCACTTGGACAGTAAGATGGCGACATATTCTTTATTCATTAAGCAACAGAACTTAAATTTAAAATCGATAAACCAGTAACTATTACCAGTTACCGGTAACTATTAACTATTACTAGAGGCTTAGCAGATGCTAAGCCTCTGGTATTGCAGGTGTTCATGGGCGGCGGTAATCACTTACCATCACGTGAGCCACCTGCTCGTTTGCCTCCCTTTTTTATAAAAAAAAATCTGCGAAACTTTTGAGGTCCCACAAAACGCTTGTCGCGAAATTTTACTAAAGTGGTACTAATTTTACTAAAATTTTACTAAAGTGGTACTAATTTTACTAAAATTTTACTAAAGTGGTCTTCACGAAGTTTTTTTTAAATTATATAGTTGTCTATTATCATATATTATTTTAAAACAATAATATAAAAATGTTGCGTATATGTTTTTCTCCTCAATCCATCCTTCTCTATGGATGAGTGGCTGACACTCCGGTTTTCATAGTGTCGCCAGCTCTTAGGTCCGGAGTTCGAAATTCGAGTAAATGTACATTACACTATTTCTACACTTTCTCCTTTCTAGGTGTAAGTTTACTTTTGATTCAGAGCAATGTATGTACCTATCTATTTATATATTTAATTATTACCTATACATCGATTTTCCTGTCTGTGTGCATTTTAAGCCTATCGCCGTCATTGTTCAACGGTATAATATATTTACATAGATAACAATATAATATCTTCACGCAATTCCCGAAACAGGAGTAAACAGAGGTCTAGTTTAGACAATTAAGTCTCTTCGAGCCGCCTTCCACCGAAGATATTTTCGGGACAACATGGCAGGCGGTGAGCCGTTCGTCATCGTCATGCCCAAGTAAAAGATATAATTCGTATACATTTTTTTGAAAAAGCCCATTGGTACGAGCCTGCCACCTGGGGATCGAACTCATGTCTCTTGACTCGAAATTCCGACCACCCCACTTAAACTTTACAGTAACTATGAATACAATACCATTCGACCACCTCCGTGGACGAGTGGTGTACACACCGGTTTTCAAGGTGTCGCCAGCTCTAAGGTCTTGGGTTCGATTCCCGGTCGGACCAATGTAGAAATCACTTTTTTACATTTTCTCGGGTCTACCTCCCGTATTGCAGTCTTCAAGGAGAGGCGATACAAGCGTGTCAGAACAGGAGACAACTCGAGTGCACAGGTCTTAAGCACTATGGCTGGAATACCATCAGGTCCACTGGCTTTGTTCACGTCCAGATGTCGCAACGTTTTGAGGACCTCTTTGATAGTAATATTAATAATAATAACATAATATTAATAACATTTTATCAATGGCGATGACACTATGTAGTCAGTGCATAAGTGTTAAAAGATCTTAAAAAAATGGGGAGTAGTCTTCAAAGTCCTCTGAGTTTGTAGATATTTTTTTTATCTTTAAGCCTATTCCCACAGTTGAGAAAGACAAGGGCATATATAATTATCCATTCAACTCACCTTTCACCGAAGCTTACTTGTGACAATGTGACAGGTGGTGAGTATATCGCCGTCTTAATGTTCAAGCGAACGGTATAATATACTTGAGTAGATACATATTTCCTTTCGTAAATATTCATGCACACATACAAACATACAAATCGAATACAAACATTTATATTCTTTGTAATAATTTATGCTCCTAGCAGGATTCGAACCCGCAAACCTTAGCTACGAGGGCAGGGTAACTACCAATTAGGCTATCAGGTTTTTTTGTCGTTAAAAATTAACATAAACACAATGAAAGATTTGTAGAGATAAATTTTTTTTGTACTCAGTTCTTTAAATAAATGTCACATCTGGGCTTATGGCAATCGGACGGCAAAATTTGATCTTTTACTAAATACGAGTACGTCCTTGAGGAACCGATATACGTCGGGTTGGTTGTGACCCTGCCTTGACGAAGCAAAGGGTTTTTCCTTTGAATCCCGCGTGAGGTTTCTTTGTAAATATATAGAAATGTAAATATTATAATATAAAATTAGCTCGTACATTAAGGCGACGATAGGCTCACCACCTGTCGCGTAGCCTCAAATAAGCTTCGGCAAGAAGTGGGTCGAAAGCATAATTGTTTACGCCTCTGCCTACTTCAGCTGATGGGAAATTGTGTGTAGATACTAAACGCGTCAAAAACTACAATCTTACCACCGGTCACGTTGTACAAAAATGACTTCGGTGGAAGGTGAATCGGATGGACTTAATTGTCAAGACCTCCAGATACCTTCGTATCGGGAATGGCGTGAAGATATTTATTTATTTATGAGGTAAAATAATACACAGCTACCCACCAATAAGGTGTCTGCTTGCAATGAATGAAAAGTTCCTGAATTAAAAAGTTACATGTGTTGAAACTTGATAACAATTCGAATAATGGAGTCCGTGGCAGATCGCGAACTTGTTTGTTTGTTGTTTCTAAAACAATTTCACAAAAACGGCTTTAAATATTTATAGAATTCACATTTACTTCCTTTCACATTTACACATTTCACATTTACTTCCTGGAGATGATTTTCACCTACGTAATAATATTTTTAGGAAAAATTATTTGTGCTTTAATATATAAAAAAAAATATTTTCACGTCATTCGCAATGCAAGGGTAGACAAAGTTCAGGACAATTAAGTCCTTATAAGAGCGTCTCCATTTTATTTTATGTATAAGCAGTGAAAAAATGACACTGCATTTTCTTTAAGAGATTGGAGTAAGCGAGGCAATGAAGAATTTGTTTTGGATCTGGCAACTAAACCAGCGGATGTTCAGTTTGTTGTCCAAAGAACATATACACAAATTTTGATGGTATGTTATAATATCACAGGCCATTTTTTTAATTGTACGCATTTACTTAGACATTCGGAGGTCTAGACAATATAGGTACTTCGAAACAATGAAGAAACCACAAACACCCAGAAACGAGAAATTGTAAAAATAGTTTTTTCTACATTAACTCGATATTTCGAACTCGGTTCCTCAATAGTTTCGATATGATTATAGACAATTATATATTTAAAAAAAACTTCGTGTAGTTTTACACTCTCGTAAAGTTTCCCGGCAAGTGTTTTGTGGGTCCTCAATAGTTTACCTCAATAGCTTCGCAGATGCTTGTGAATTAAACAGGTCTCGAGGATAAACCACAAACCGCACTACAGAAGCGCAGCCGCCTGAAATTTACTCGAATCTAAAACACACTCAAATAGTTGGATAGAGTGTATTTTGGATTTTTTGTAGTGGTATTATTCACTATGAAAATTTCTTTCGACGCGTTTGCCAATTTTTGGACCGTTGACGCCTCTTCTCACCGATATGTTGATGTTTATAGCATATCATGACATAGCATATTGTGGCCGTAGCGGTATCGGCTTCTGTACATGCCCGGGGTGGTTTTATCTCTCGTAAGAGACGACTAATAGAAAAGCCCTAATGACATCATTGGCTACCGACAGATGGCGGGATAAACATCTCGAAAAATATCAGTCCAAAATTAGCAGGCCGGTGATTGGCAGCAGCGTCCAACGTGCGACATGTCTGGTACCGCGATCCCCAATCAGCTTGCCGAGCGTGGCGATTATGAAAAATTCTAGAGATCTAGACAATTTAGTACCCCAACCCAGCCAAGATATTTTAGAACAACGTGGTAGGTGGTGAGCATATCCAAGCCAACGACATAAATAATTTATAAGCTTCGGTTATTTTAAGACTGCTTATTTTGGGACAACGTGACAAGTAATAAGCCCTTCGCCGTTTTTGTCCAAGTCAACAATATTGTACTTAAGTTTAGAAAGACTCATTGGTATCGTATAACTTACATATATAAAACGATCCCCCCCGCCCCCCGCGTGGTCTCCCCGTGACCACGGATGCTGTAAAGCATCCGAAACGCCGAGAAGTAAAAATATTTTGTAAAAACTAATTTAAAACGCGAGAAAATCGTTTTATTTAAAATGTAGTATTCGCGTTAATACAAGAAATCATTATATATATAACGTCCTGGGTATTGAACTCGGGTCTCTCGACTTGAATTCCGACCACCCAACCACACGGCCATCGTGACTCTTGTCAATTTCGTTTCATTTGATTGATTTTCTGTGTAACATCCAATCCATGCTAACGAGATCGCTTCAGGGAAATTGAGAGTAATCTACGTTAGCAGACGGCTAAGCGGTATAGCTGTTGGCAAAATCTCTCTATGTGAATGAGCAACTGAATCGGATATATTTCTGTATTTCACGCATTTTCCCAATACTTGATTAGACAGAGGAAGCCTCTTTAGAACTAGGTGACAGGTGGTGAGCCTATAGTCGTCATATAATTACATAAATAATTACATAAATATGAATTTACATTGATAAAGAATTTTCCAACACCCCCAGTATTTATATATACAATAATTATATACACAAAGATTTACAATAAAGTCCTTCCTCTTACTCAAACTAAGTAACATATACCACCATCGAAAAGTTGACCTTGTGTAGTGCACGTATCTATGGGAGGGAGGGTGGTACAGTTATTATCTTCGGACCAGGTCACATTTACATTTTATATTTGCATGCGGAATGGTGAGGTAATTATTTAATAACAACTTTACAATGAATTTCCGCAAAGTAAAGCCTGAGTCAATTAACTAGAAAAACGATATATAAAGAGGCACGACAGAATCGAGAAGTTGGCTATCAGAATTCGAATTGAGAGATTTCAAACCTTTACTAATGTGGGAAGCATCTGTTAAAATAGCACCAGGAATGGAGACTGCACTTCACCGTGTTTTTTGCATCGGCGATAATGATAGCGGTACTTTTACACACTTCTAGTTCAACATAGTACGAACTCATCAAAATTAAAACTTAACAGCTTATATATACGCGTCGAGCTTACAACGCCCTGCGCGTCCAGTACAACAACGCTTTCAGGATGCTGTTGCGGCTGCCCTGGCGTTGCAGCGCGTCACGAATGCTTGTGGAGGCGCGTACGGACATATTTGAAGCGATAATCCGCAAAAAAACAGCCTCACTGATGCAGTGTTTGAGAGGTAGCAACAACAGCATTCTGAGGGCGATATCTGGTAGAAGTGACTGCCCCATCCAGAACCACTGGATAGGGATTGTACTAGGTCACAAATGATACTTGTTCAAATAGATGTAAACTAACAATACTAACATAGTTTTAATTGAAATTGTTACTAACCGGGTTACTAACCATTAAATATGGATAACTTTTTTGTCCGATTCAAATAAATTATTATTATTATTATTATTATTATATACACTTTTGACGACCGCCGTGGTAGAGTATCGTACGCACCGGTGTCGGGTCCACAGGGAAAATATTTTCTTTACGTTTCCTCGTGTTCGAGTGTTTCTGGAACGTTCAATGTTCCTCATTTTAGAACACAAGCGCTAAAGCTGTTACTTTTGGGATCAAAGCAAAGTATGTGGTATTATACTATATATCTATAACAGCGACTGGCTCACCACCTGACCCGTTGTCCCAAAAATATCTTTGGTGGAAGGTTGGTCGCAAGGACGTAATTGTCTAGATCTCTGACTATCTCGTATTGGGAGTGGCGTGAAGATATGTATCCTATATATTTATGAATCTATAATAATATAAATAAGACTAGTATTTAGATAAATATTATTATTTTTTCTAATTAATAAAAAAATAGTTTCTTTAGAAAATTTTTGGGATATCTGTTCATTGCAATGTAGGTCGTAAGGATGTTTGAAGAAGTGAATATTAATAAAATACGTAGCACCTACATTGATACTTTTCTATGTTTATGCATTCATTAATTTTACTTCAATCAAATAAACATCTGTGACTAACGCATATCCCAAAAAAGTCCTAAAATGTTTCTCATAAGTAAAGAGACGCGGATTACATTTCAAATATAATTTAAGACTTGAGTCTCGCTTTAACTTTTGAAGTAAAAGGTTGAAAAGCGTAGCTTCTATGAATTCTCTAAATCTTTAGTGGATTAAAATTATTCTGTTTTTATTAATTTTAATGGTTATCATATCGTTATAGCTTGTAACAAATCTAGCGCACGATATAGGCCTGTCCTGTCCTGTGGCGAATAGACAAACACTACCGCAAGTAGTGTTTGTCTATTCGCCACGCTTGGCAAGCGGTTTATTGATCGGTATTTTGATCTATTATTTTTCAAGATATCGCCGTATATCGGCAGCCAATTGCTTTTCCTTTAGTCGCCTTCCATGACACCCGCGGGAAGTAAAGGGGGGTATATTCTTTTGCCGTAACCACTGTTTGGCAAAAGAATTAGTTATGAGTGTGGTATTGACCCAGACGACACCTAAGAACAAAAGTCCTCCTTTAAAAAAGTAGTTGCCATAAAAGTGACCTCAAGGTCCCGAACATCCATTAAAGAAGTAGTCTATCTTGTAGTGAAGTAAAATATATTAATAGCAGAAGAAGCTTTGAGGTCCCGAGTTTGATTTCGGTCTGGACAATGTAAATGTCAAAACATTTTTCAAAACTTACAAAATTTGCATGGGGAATGGTGTGATGTAATTATTTAATAACAATTTTATAATAAAAAATTTCTACAAAGTAACGCGTGAATCTATTAACTGTTCCTATCTACTCGTATGCATGCATGCATCTATTTATTACATTGCACAACTATTACAATATCGTTTAATTGAACAAACAATCGGAACTTTATCGTCGATTCGGTTACTGGAAATGGACATTGATTTACATTCAATGCTCGACAGGACAGCAATTATCAACACAAATTCCTGAACAGTTGTTAATCTATTCGTACATAGTTGGTTGGATGGTATTAGTTTTGTCTGCGAGTAAGGATAGATACCGGTCTATCGATTTTAGATTCAAGTTCTAGTTGCTTTACGAATAAAGGTACCTTGGAATCGACTAAAGAATGTACTGTGAATCTACCTGCCTTCCTGTGGACGTGGTGGGTAATTGAGAGATTTAGCAGTAGCAATATAGGGAAACAGATAAATATCTCGCAAATACTTTTTTTTATACCTGATATAAAAAAAAGTATTTGCGAGATATTGAGACAGAGATTTATTTAGGACATAGTGGTGAGTCTATCGCCATTTTATTGTCCAAGTGAATGATACAATATAATTCAGTATATAAGTTATGAAGGTATATACTTACCCTGAAGAAGGTATAATTATAATAAAAAATAAATGAATACATGTATAAATAGGAACAACATCACATACATTGCTCCGATCCCAATGTAAGATGCGTAAGCATTGTGGTATGGGAATCGGAAACAACGAAGGCACCACAAACACTCAGACCCGAGAAAATGTATAAAAAGTGTTTTTTCTACTCCATTTACCCGTCCGGGAATTGAAACCGGGACCTGGAGATGGCGACACCTTGAAAACCGGTGTTTACGCCACTCGTCTATGGAGCTTGACAAATATTTAGTATATTTAATATAATTATTTATACTTATTATACTTAATATTTTTAAAAATATTAGGTTAAATGTAAACATAATGTTTCTGAATTAATTTTCTTTATATTTATATATAGTAGGATTTTGATGGCGTGTATAAAAAAAGACTGAATTATGAGCAGAGTTTAAATAATTCGACTGCATTGCTTTGATTTAAACCTTTGAGTATGTATGAGACATTGCGCGGCATACTGAAGTAATGCCGCGGCTTCTTGAATAGCCTAGAAATGAAGTTTATATATATTTCCTTTCTTTAATTATAAGAATCACATTCACTTATAAAATTCATTTCCCAATCAAATGAAAACAAAATAAAAATCTTTATTTTTCGATATAGGAATATAAATTTTACTTATCAAGTGTCAAACTTTTTAAATCAACTACTCATTCGTAATGAGGTTCCTCTGCCGGAAAAAACTCGGTTGGCATCGTCTTTTTTGTAATTTTTTTAATCATATTGCAGAAATTTGTGAAAGTAGCAATGAATAGTCCCATAGAAGGACAAAAAATATATCAAGGATGGGGGATCCGATATGACCAGCCCCCATAATGAACACCAGATCACAAGCATGACGCATGTGGCCGTCATCGACCTCCTTAACCATGTTAAAGGGAAGTAGACGACCCGTCACACAACACCACCGCAAGCAAAGACCTTAAAGAGGGCATAACATTCTCGAGTCCACCACCCAAAGAGCTGAATAATAATCATAACATGTAGTACTATAGGTGTGGGAAACCTGAAAGAACACGCTTGTAATAACCATGAGACTATTTACAATGTCATTAGTATTTTATGTCATACATTCGGTAAGAATATTAAGAAGTGAACATCTGCCATTTGGTAACCTTAAGTATAATTAACTTATGTATCAGATCATAAGCGAAATAAATATAAGATAAACACAAAAGTATAATATACAATATCTAGAATAATAATAACTTAAATATAAGTTAAACTAAGGGAACATTTTATATACATTTATTTATTTATTTAATAATTTATGTACACAGAAGACACAAAACAGTGGATATATAATTATGAGGTGAATTTGTACACAGGACCTGCTTATTTCTATAGAAATTTCTTCCAGCAGACCTGTGACTGGAAATTGGTTACAAAATAGTAGACAATGGTGTACAAAAAAAAAATGCATATTCAATAATCAAAAATACAATATACATATATAAACAGATATACACACATATGTATACATATTACATACTTAAATACATTAAAATATATACATATATATATATATATATATATATATATATATATATATATATATATATATATATATATATATATATATATATATATATATATATATATATATATATATATATATATATATACATATATATATATATATATATATATATATACATATATATATATATATATATATATATATATATATATATATATATATATATATATATATATACATATATATATATATAAATATATATATATATATATATATATATACATATATATATATATATATATATACATATATATATATAAATATATATATATAAATATATATATATAAATATATATATATATATATATATATATATATATATATATATATATATATATATATATATATATATATATATATATATTCATACTGCCAAGGAGAGATAATGATCCTTAGCTCTTTTCTTAAAAGCAGAAATAGTTTTAGCATCGCGAATATTCGGTGGAAGCGAGTTCCATAGTCTTACTGCATGAACAGTGAAAGAGTCGGAATAGGAGGCACTTTTGTGGGTAGGGAATTTTAGAAGAGTTTTTAGGTGGGAACGACAGGGCGCAAAAGGTGGACGAGCAAAGCTGAATCGCTCGCGGAGGTAAGATGATGCTGTTGGACAATGTAGAATATTAAATAGCAGACACAAAATCCTAGTGTTCCTTCGAAAGCGTATAGGAGCCACTTGAGATCGTTGCGAAATTTAGAGACATGTTCATACTTTCGAAGACCAAAGATAAAACGTATACACAAGTTTGCAAGCGCTCAAGCTTATTTAGAAGCTCCTCCGTAGCATGCAAGTAACAGGCGTCAGCGTAGTCTATGATGGGTTGAATGAGCGTTTGAGCCAGAGAGATTTTCGTTTTTAAGGGCAATATACCTTGAAGGCATTTTAAAGAATGGAACGAATAATTAACCTTGCGACTGACTTCACTAACATGAGCACGCCAGGATAAATTAGATGATATTGTTATCCCAAGATCCTTTACAGTGTCAGTATAAGGTATTTGCATATCGCCTAACTTTACTGAGCATATGGTAGAGAAATTTACGAGATTTCGCGCGTATCTACTACCAATTATTATGGCTTGTGATTTACAAACATTAAGCTTCAGCCCAAAAGATTTGGACCAGGAATTGATCCGATTTAAATCTTCATTAACAGAAGCAATGGCTAGATCTGCTTCTGCCGGAGAAAAATGGCGATAAAGCTGCAAATCGTCTGCATAGAGATGGAAATTAGTAGTAATAACTGAAGTGATTGAGTTAATAAAAACGGAAAAAGTAATGGAGAGAGAACGCCACCCTGAGGCACGCCGGTGTTAAGTTCGCAAGAGTCAGAAAAAGAATTCTCAATGCGAACACACTGCGAGCGACCCTGAAGATATGAATCAAACCATTTTATAGAGGTAGAAGAAATATTTATTGTTTGAAGTATTCCAAGTAAGATATCAAAATCGACAGAAGAAAAAGCGTTGCTGAAATCTAGCAACACTAGTATAGTTAGTTTATTTGTTTCCATAGCCCAGCGAATATCATCAGTTACTTTAAGAAGGGCAGTAACAGTACTGTGGCTGGGCCGGAAACAAGATTGGAAAGGACATAAAAGTGAATTAGAAAATAGAAAGTCGGATAGTTGAGTATGAACAATGTGCTCTAGAACTTTAGAAAGAAAAGGTAAAATAGAAATCGGCCTAAAATGGGACATCACAGTAGGAGAGGAAACTTTAGGAAGAGGTATGATAAGTGCCTGTTTCAGTCCAAAGGAAAGGTACAAGTGGATAAAGAGTAGTTGAATATATGGGTAAGAACAGGAAGTACTGATGACATAATTAAAACTATCATTCTAGAGCACATATTGTCGCTGCCAGCTGATGTTGAAGAAATCGACAGAATAGACTTCTTCACACATTCCTCTGAAACAGAGGTGAAATTGAAATAGGTGGAAGATGGCTTCGGAAGGTCGGAAAGTGCACGCAACGTTAGGGACTTGACATAAGGATCTAAGACTGAGGAAGATTGGGAAAAATGCTTGTTAAGATCGCTTATGTCGATATCCCTACATATAATTGTAGGAGTCCTTCCGATACCATTAGACTTTAAAAATCTCCACACATCAGATGGGCTACGATTAATGAGAGAATCATGGAAATAGCGTCTCTTTGCATCTCTACACATACGATTGCAGCGATTTCGTAATACTTTAAAATAATTTAAATTTCTATCAGAAGGAAAACGTTTATACTTTCTTTTAGCTTTATCACGAAGAGCCATACGCTCCTTTATATCACTAGTGAGCCACGGCGCAGGATTTCGCTTAACTCTAACACTTCGGATCGGTGCATGCTTGTTAAACAAAGTTAATACAATCTTCGTGAAACCACTAACCTTTTCATCAACATTATTACTATTTACTATTGAAGTCCAGTCTATGGCGACAGCATCACGCTGCAATGCCTCCAAGTCTATGCCCTTATAACTACGAAGAAAAAGATATTGCGGTTTGAGTTTTGGTGTTCGAATGCGGTAAGAAAGATAGACCAGATCATGGTAAGAAAAGAAGTAGTTATTTGGCCATGAGAGATTACATTACTGGGCGATGAAACGATCATCAGATCAAGAAGAGAGGGAATGCAATTAGGAAAATGATGGGTGGCAGAAAGGGGTAAGAGCTGTAGGCTGAAAGAATTTAAGAGAGTTGTTAATCGAGAAGCACGAGAATCATTTTTAACAGACAAGTATTAAAATCGCCCATTAATATTACATGGTCATATATAGGACAGAGATCAGCGAAAACTTTATCTAGATCGTCAAAGTAGTCAATGGATAAATTTGGACTGTAAAATACAGAAAGCAGAATTTTGAATTATTTAAAGATATTTCAAGGAATAAGTATTCGGCAGAACCAGAATACGCAGACGGAGACGCACTGACGATTTTGTACCGAATATCGGTGCGAAGGTAGATGGCAACACCACCACAACCTCTACCGATTCGATCATTTCGGATAAGAATATAGCCAGGCAAGGCGAACTGGGTAGACGGAAGAGAAGGTTTAAGAAAAGTCTCAGAGATGAGGAGTGCATCAAGGTACTTACTATTAATGGATGCTAGAAGATCAGAGTAGTGACTAGGAACACTTTGTACATTTTGTGCGCTATTTTAAGATTATCGGAGTGAGGGGTGAAGAGAGAGCATAATTGATCAAGCAGAGTCAATGTTTCAGAGGATTCACTATCCACGCTCATAAAACTGTCTGAAGACGAGCAGGAAAAAACTTTCATTAAAATTAGCTAAATCATTCATATTTCTGCGATGTATGTACTAATTTATAATAAATATAAAATTATGACTAAAATATTAAAATATGTATATATAAATACACAAACATAAAATAATAAAAAGAAAAAAAAAACGGCTTATATCAGCTAAACCACTCACTGGTGTAGTGGAAGAAATGTGTATATTGTAAGTTAACTATTAAACGAAAATAAATTAGATCTAACAAGACTACAAGTACAAAGGAAAGGGGTTACAAATATGCAAATACAGTAAAAAAAAAATACTATACTACATAATAATACAACAAAACTACGAGCAAAATAAAATAATGTCAATTAATACACTTTTAACTACAAGAGAAAATACCATAGACCAACAGTATATCGATTGACATTACTTAACGACTTCCTATTATCTATGGCATATTGACAAGATATCTGTTTAGAAATGAAGTAACAGCTCTTAATTGTCAATGTCAGTGGTAAAGAGGCACTTTGACAAGATAACAAACAAAACATAAACAAAAGTACATATTGTAAAATTGATTAACAATTGTAATATTACGTAATTAGCTACAACTCTAATACAGTAATACAGAAACTAGGCTGCTAAATGTAATCCAAGATGAGGAAAAAAAAAATATTTAACAAACTGTATATAGTTTACTGTATACTGTATATAACTGTATATAGCGCAGAAGAAAAATTAATAATAATAATAAAATGTGGGAAAAAAATTACATTTAATTGCGCTTACGAGCCTTTTTTGGTGCATTTGTCGTCTTAGCAGAAGTAGATGAAGACTCATTCTCTGAACTGGACGGAAACTGTGTAATAAGCTTGTTCAGTTCATCCATAAATTCAATTTTCCGCCTCGTCTTATCCGGGAGAATTATAGTTATTTTTCCCTCAACTGTCCAGCACTGTTTCACACCGAAGTGACTACGAGCAGCAGTAAAAGTCCGGTGCCTGGATTTCGTTAAGAATTCGGAAACTGTGATACCAGTGCCTTTAAAGCAGTTTTATTGTCCCAAATGAGATGTCTGTGCTCCATGGTGGAAAATCTTACAAGAACAGGTCGAGTTTTGTTTTGAGAAGATCCTAGCCGATGACATACATATAAATGATCTCGAGTAACTTCGGTTAACTTCAACTGGGTAGTTATCACTTTAAGGACTACATCATGTATTTTCTCGCCAGGTTTCTCAGTAATCCCATGAAGAAGAAGCACTTTCCTCCTCATAGCAGTCTCATGTCTGTCTAAACCTTGGGTAAGAAGTTCAATTTGCACCTTCATAGTTGACAGAGTTTGCCAAACAAAGGATTTGAAATCGGAAAACTCTCGAGATAGTGATGAGATGTCAGGGTGTATGGAACCAGCACCGGTAGCAAGTTTTTGTGGCTTTTCTTCGTATTCATGCATACGTGTGCCAAAAAGTTTCTCCAGTTTATCAATATTGTTGACAAGTTGCATATCCATTTTGACTGTTATTGCTTGAATGTAAATTTCTTAATTGTGGTTGTGAAGTGGAGAAGTTATTACCAGTGAATGCAGGTGGGTTTAACAGCTAAATTAACTCATAAATTGTACACATATATTGAAAAAAACCAAATTTAATCCAATAATTATAACGAACGAACTTTTTACGTGTTTATGTTGCTACTACCCACACAGGAAAAAAAAACATTTACATTATTTTTATTATACCCGAAATAAAAGAAGAGGTTAGGATTTTACCTTATTTACAAATTTAATTTAATTCAAGATAAATTATTTTATTATTATATTATTTTATTTATCTTCAAGCACAATCCCTGACGGGGTAGCCAGAGAGAACAGATCGCTAAGTGACACGAAAGAGAAATGTAAGATAAATAATTTAAGTAATTAAAACATGATTTTATATAATGGTGTTCATTTTACGCTAGAAGTTTAAAAACAAAGACAATTATTAATCAAACGCTTGAAATAAACTCCAAGTGAAACGTCTCGTAATATTTTCTGAACGATAAACTATAAGTTAAGTTAGCCGAGAACCTAAATAGACATTGAGCTTTTAATCTTTGACCCGACTGCTGGAATTTTCTCGCAATAGTGCTATCTACTTTTTATTGAAAAGGTTTTTTTATCACGCAATTTCTCCATTACGTAGGCAGAGGTCTAGACAACAAAGTCCTTTCGAACGACTTTCCACTAAAGCTGATTAGAGTCAACGTGACAGATGCTATGCTTATCGCTTCTTTATTCTCCAAGCTATACAATGAACATATTTATTTACATAGATAATAAATATAAATGTCCTTGATTCGAGTACATATATTCACCACATAAATGTTTCTCTCTAGTGAGATTTGAACCCTCAGCTTCAAAGGCAGGATCTCTAAAAACTAGGCCATCGTGTCGTGGACCAATAGTATATAATTATAAAAAACCTTATTTACGTAAGCCTTTTTCAAAAAACTTTCGTTATCTTGATAGTTATTAAACTTAATTTACTGCTACAATACATTTATAGCAGCAATTTTCTTTTAATCGAAACAAGCTAAGTTTTTAATTATTTAAAAATTATATTATTAATTATTATATTATTAAAAATTGCGTTTATAGCTACCGAAAGATGATAGGTAGCCATCTTGAATAACAAACCAAAATAAATCAGAAAAACCGGGATAGCATAAATAGTTCAAATCATAAGATTTTGGCTAGTAGCAATAAGTATTTACGAAACTTGTGTATCATTTGCATCGTTCGATTGGATAATGAGACGGCGACACGCTCACCGCCTGTCACGTTGTTATTATATTAAGTTACACAGGAACGCGTAAACAATACCGCCGTGAATTAGATGCATCTTGATCTTACGCATTTCCTCTGGTAACCGGATCCACACATCCCTTCTACCTCAAATCTTTTCTTCCATTTTCTTTTACCTTCTTATATATTAATGTTATGCTGCCGTCGATCTTAGCGTAATTGAGAGCTAAAAATAGCTCTGTATATATATTGGTATTTTCTTATATTGGTCTCTCATAACAAATTGGCATTTTTGGGTGGTTATTCTACCATCTGTGGGTATCTTTTTTCAAGAATTAGTCACCGAACGACACCCATGATCTGTATATAAGATACTTAGAAAACGTGGTTTTCTATATTGACCCGTCCTAGAATGAACCAAAGACTTCAGAGCTGACGACACCTTGAAAAACGGTGTGTACCCTACTCGTCAAGAGAGATCGTTCAATATGCTTTAAGAGAATTTAAAATTTTTTAACGTTCAGATAAAGCGTCCGAAGGAGCCAAGACATTTGTCGGCAAGATGAACAAGATTTCCTTTATTAAACATGTATTAGCATCAAATCTTAATGAATTAAGTTTATCTCGAGGTCCGGTTACTCAAGACGGAAACTAAATTACACCGACCCCTAAATAACCTACATAATGTACGAAACTGGAAGTTAAAGGTCTGATAAAACGACACAGAAACTTAGAAAATGTAAACATGAAATAATTTGTTACATATAATTTAAAATCTATTTAAAAAATCGCTTGTATTTAAAACTTAATTATATTTTGTTTGATAATTATTTATTAATTTTGCCGTGTGGTTCCGGAGTAAGAGCATACCGTATCCTTGAAACCGTACCGTATACCGTGAAATTAAATGACGAAAAGACGAAAAATAACGAAAAAATGAATGAAAATGTCGTAAGAGGCGACTTGATATAAGAGGGTAAATTATAGCTATCTGGAAAAATACTAGACTTAAATTCTACAGACGGGTGACGGTTAGCAGTGTCTATAGTGCCAGGTATCTGGTACTGCGATCGGAAATCCAGCCAAGCGTGGCGTTTATGGCGAATATAACATAGGACTTTTAATGGCTGGTATGAATGTGATATGCATGTGCTTTACAAAAATGAACTTACAGTTAACAAATAACAGAGTCTGATATTATTAGCTTAGTATCCACTTAACAAGTGGGTGTTTTGAATGAAGGGATTCGTTTTCGATCTCCAGCAGGAACAACTATTAGCAGGTAGTGCACTAAGACGAAGAAAGGAGGTCGCAAATTACATTAACTACTTGTGAATAAATTAACCCTATCCCGAATTCCTTCATTCCTATGCAATACATATTTATAATTTAGAATTGCTTTCTATCCATCTTTCAGCGAAGACATTTGATGAGCTTGACGCCGTCATTATGTTCACGTTAACGAAATAATATAAATAATATTTATAATTCTAAGCAAATAAAGCAAAAGTCTGTCTGCCCCTGTATTGGGAATAGCATGAAGATATTTTTATAAAATTATAAACAATGATAGGCGTCAAATCGATAACCACCTTTTATGAAGACAGTTAAAAAGCTCAACACGGGAATTAAGAGAATACATAAAATAAATAAAAAAACAGCAATAGGCCCATCCACCTGTCACGTTCTCTGAATTATGCTTAAATTGTACTACAGTATGAGCAAATTGTGTGAAGATAAAAAATATGTGTTGCTTACAGTTTTAGATTTTTTAAGCTATCATTTGCTCTTCATTTTTTAAGAAGCACAATAAATCAATTTCGCGAAGAAAACATAATGGGAAAACATTGTGTTTTCCCATATTTTAGGTACAAACCTAAAGTAATTTGAAAGTCTATTTTGAGCTTGCACGTATCGCTTTAAATAAAAGCTATTCTTAGTTTATTTTCCAAATGAGCGATAGAAAAATTACTGCAGCTTTCAAGAGAGATGAAATAAATTCAGGCTATTTTTATTTTATTTAAATCTATGGCGTGATAACCGTGTAAAACCTTTTACCTGCTCATCTTGTACAAGTATAAGTTTATGTAGAGCTTTTTTGGAAAATCTCGCCAAAAATTTGGCCAATACATTTTTTTATAATAAAATAAATGAATATCTTCACACAATTCCCAATACCGGAGTAGATAGAGGTCTAGTCTAGACAATTAAGTCCCTTTGACCTTCCATCCGCTGAAGAATTTTTTCGGTACAGCGTGACAGGAGGTGAGCCCATCACCGTCTTTATGTCCAAACCAACGATATAACTCGTACATAAGTTTTAGAAAAAAACCATTGATATTTTTAATAAGAAATAATAAACGAACATGGACAAATATTTCTACAAATATTGCAAAAATGTTGCCTATAGTAAATAGCTCAAGCCAAAGTGTAAGTAGCTAAACACATGACGACGTCCGCGGAAGTGTGGCTTACAAATCGGTTTTCAAGGTTTCAGGTCGTTAGTCCCCGGTTCGATTTCCGATCGGTTCGATGTAGAAAACACCATTACTTAATTCTCGAGTCTGGGTGTTTATACTACCTTCGTTGTTTCTAATTCCATAACGCAAATGCTTTATCTTTTTGCTGTCCCCATCTACATATAAATATGCGCATTTACGTCAAAGTCACGATAGCCGAGTGCTTGGGTGGTCGGAATTTCAAGTCAATAGACCCGAGTTCGATCCCCAGTTGGTAGGCTCATACTAATCGGTTTTTCAAAAATTGATGTACGAATATCGTTGGCTTGGACATAAAGACGGCGACGGGCTCACCACCTGTCACGTTGTCCCGAAAATATCTTCAGTGGAAGGTGGGTCGACGAGACTCGACCTCTGTCTTCCCCTGTATTGGGAATTGCATGAAGTCATTTTATATTTTTTTAAAGTAATAAATTAAAGAATGCACTAACGGTATGGAAACAAGTACAACAAATATCGATACCGAAGTAGAGAGAGAAAGGAATTTTATATAATTATGCCCATACCACACGGTAAAAATCATCATTAGCATATATTTATTAATGCAACCTCTTTAAAAGCTCACATGTTTGTTTTGTTTCAGAAGTCATTCCATAATAATTTGTACAAACGCCGACGGTCACAGAAAAAAAAGCGCTCGGCAGCGAATCACCACCTTTTTTTAAACGACATAACGCGATTTTAATTTGGAGAAAGTGGCAACGGGGCGTCGCGCGAATTTTTATAAACCGGCGAATACGTAGGATTAAGGAGTGAATTAAATGTAATTATATTTATGTTGAATTCGCTTAGAAACATTTTGTCTTGACAATCACTGTTATATGTCTGGTATGTTTAAAGCCGTAACATTAAACGTCAATTGATTAACAAACGATTTATTGTTGATTATGAATAAAATGGCCGTGTGGTATCGGCTAAGAATACACGACGACCTCTCTTCTCTTGGGTGTCGTAAGAGGCGACTAAGGGGTAAGCCTTCAATATATCTTTGGCTTCGGATAGATGTCGGGATAACCATCTTGTAAAATATTAGATAATAATTTAACAGACTGTCTGGTACTGTGACCGGCAATCCGCTTGCCATGCGTGGTGATAACGCCGAATTATCCTTTAATGGAGAGGCTTATGTCCTGCAGTGAACTTTAATAGCCGATTATGTATTTATGCTTGAGTTAATGTGAACTTGAGATTTAACAAAACTGATACTTCTGTTATTACGATATTACTGATATTCCGTGTTCGATTCATAAGCATTCCATTTATAGAAATAAAATGATTACTTGTCAATCATATTATACGCTTCTAAAGAAAATTTTACATACAGGGTTTTCAAAATATAATATAAATGAATACTTTAATGGCAATAACCAATGGGAATGTGTTGATCGCCATGCTATACCTTATAACGTTATGTACGTGTTTGTATATCCTTGGTAAATAAAAAAATACCAAAAAATAACGCCCGTTTCTTCTCTGTTAGACGAAGCTCATCATGAAACGGTGGTAGGTAGATACTTTTATCGACGACCCGAGTTCGATCCCAAGGTGTAATGCTCGTACCAATGGGTTTTTGAATAAACTTATGTACGAATTATATCATTGGCTTGGACATAAAGGCGGCGATGGGCTCACCACCTGTCACGTTGTCCCGAAAATATCTTCGGTGGAAGGAGGGTTGAAAAGACTTAATTATCTAGACTAGACCTCTGTCTAACCCTGTATTGGGAACTGCGTGAAGATATTTCTATTTATTTATTTATATTTATTTAATAAATTATTTAATTTTATACGAATCATATGAGGTGCTCCGGCCTCTATAAAGTTACTTCTTTGTATTCTCGAGGCATGGTTTTTTTATTACGTATGAATATTTATATTTGTAAATGACTGGTAGAAAATTGTGCCGTTACCGACATAGACATACGGTGATAGGCTTACCGTCTGTCACGTTGTTCCAAATAAACTTTGGTAGAAAGAGAGAGAGCAGACGTCATTGACTTAGCTTCTGGCTACCCAAGAAGGGGAAAAGCTTGAAGATGTGATAATATAGTAATAATAGGAAATAATGGCCTCTAAATAGATGTAAAAAATTCCATTACAAATTAAATAAATTAATGTATCGTAACTTGAATCTCCCGGAGATATCCGATCACTCCTGTCGTAAATATTTTAATGAAATTTTCCTTAGCTAAAATCACTGCCAAAATAAATGTTCTACTTCCGCAAAATGAGACCTTTGAAGGTCGCATTTCGCCATAAATAAACCTGTAATATAAGATTTATAAGTTAAATAAATAATAAGTAAATACATACATTGATAACGACAATGTTACATACATTACTCTGATCCCAAAGCTAGCTTAAGAACTTGTGTGCATGTACCCCAGTATCGGAATAAGTAATAGAAATAAAAACTATTTTATCGCTGTGGAGATCTTGACTACCTTACTTTTTCTACTAAATTGCAATATCATACATATACAATAAATAAATACATGCATAGATAGGGACAACATTACATACATTGCGTAATAAAGCTAAACAACTAAGGTACCATAAACACTTATTCGAGATAATGTAGAAAAAGTGCTTTCTACGTTGATCCGTCCAGAAATCCCCGAAGAACCTGGGATTTCAAAGTTGGCGACACCATGAAAACCAATGTGTCTCTCGTCCTCGGAGGTCGTCACACTGACGGGAAAAGAATCATAATGTCACTATCCCGCAGTAAGAAAGCAACTTTTATTCACGACCTTGTTACACAAAGTCAACTTGTCGTATTCTGTAACATTAGCCATTGAAGCGCTTGAATAGACGTCAAAAGCTTATACAACACGTTGATATGAAAGGAACATTTCGTTAAATAAAATCATAGGTAAATACTTGATTGGAAGTACAAATGTAATGTTTCTTTCAGTTGTAGATATCATTTTTATGTTAAACGTAATAATAATTAGACTGGAACGATGAAATGTTTTTTTTTTATATCTTTGTTAAAAAAGTCACGATAAAAAAGCCACGGGCTCACCACCTATCACGTTATCCCGAAAATATCTTCGGTGGAACGTGGGACGAAAGGACTTAATTGTCTAGACTAAACCCATGTTCTGGGAAAGCCGTGAAGATATTTTTTAATGTCTTTGTCATTTATGCGAGCGTGTAAACTCACTAATGGGCTATATATACTAGTATTTTTTAAATATATAATTAAACACAAGCACCTGTGTTATTGAATTGAAAATAACGAAGGTATCACAAACACCCAGACCCGAGACAATGCAGAAAAACAAGTTTTCTACATTGACCCGTCCGGGAATCGAATCCAGGACCTTAGAGTTGGCGAATTTATGAAAACCGGTGAATTCGCCACTCGTCCATGGACACGGTAACGTGTCAGTTATTTTAAACAATACTAGCAATGAAAAATAACATTACTAATATAACTTTTAACTTTTTAAACTTCTAATTTATTGACAGTCACGACCACCGAGTGGCTGGGTGTTTGGGATTCCGAGTCAAGAGACCAGAGTTCAATCTTCAGGCGGCTGGCTCGTACCAGACTTTATTGTCTAGTATTCTATTACCCTTGTATTGGGAATGGCGTGAAGATATAAAAATTTACTCTTAATCACTCCATTTTAGCTGCAATGCTAGTGTATAGAGAGGACTACAATAATCCAATGGTGGGCCCGAACCAGCGCCGTTATGTTTTGCAGTCCGCACCCTTAACCATTACGCTATGATTTCTATACTTATAAATAAAATTTGAGTATTTGTTTGTAATATTGACATAATTATTTCGTACTACATGTATATGAATATATATACGGTACATAAACTACAAATTTTTTTTTCTGTCAACAATTTATGTCTGTCTATATGTTTTTTCCGGCTAATCTCTGAAACGGCTGGACCGATTTTAACAGGAATTCCACTGGCAGGTAGCTAATGTTATAAGAAGTAACAGAGGCTACTTTTACTTTAGAAACATAATTAGGGTTCCACATTAAGTGTTAAGCTGCGGGCAAAGCCGCGGGGGGCAGCTAATTTTTGATAAAATAAAAACGTCGTTCGGTAAATCGTTTCTCCAAAAAACCATTCATAGAATTGTACGATAAGTTTATTACTACACAAAAGTAAAAGCTTTTACAGAAACGGTTGCTCTTTTATTAAACATTCGACTGAAACACTTAAATAGTTTTAGTACCCACCAATCAAATATATACAACTTTACGATCGTCAATATACTGAGATGGAGAGCATAGGCTCTCCATACAGGATAGCCCGTCTTTATGTTTAAGCTAATGATAGAATATACATACATACTTATAATTGAGCGGTAGCCGATTGGTTGGGTGATCGGAATCCGTGTCAACGCATCCGAGTTCGATCCCCAGGAGGAAGGCTCGTACCAATGATTTTTTTTTTTCAAAACTTATGTACGATTTATATCGTTGGCTTGGACAAGACGGTGATAGACTCCACTACCTGTCACTTTGTCTTTGTCAAAAAATGTTTTCGGTGAAAGATTTAAATATTATTAATTAATACTGATTAAGTCTATCAGTAAGGTCAGTATTTTTATTATGTCATTCCCTATTATGTGGTTCTAGGAAAATGTGAAGATAAAATCAGTGTAGCGCATCCTATTGTGGTTCCTCTTACGAGTGAAAAAGTAAGGCCCTTTTACACCAGTGAAGTCTCGCGTCTGTCCTGGAGATATTAAAATCTGCGATAATTTCAATTTGCTGTATTTCCTCGTGGATTATGCTTTTAAAAGTTTTCAACCGAAGACTTTCAGCGAGATTATGGGATAATAAATTGTTAATCTGTATTTAGTGGGAATATAAATTGAATTCGCTAATCGTAGCCTTAAATAAGGTAAGGTAAGTAAACTTTTTAAGTTTATGAAAGGTTGTCTGGAAGAAATCGCTTTTAACGATAAGACCGCCGGTTATTTTACTACAGCCTTATATTGTATATTGTCTATGTTGGTGTACAATAAAAAGTATTCTATCTACCTAGATACAAAATTTTATCTGCAAAATATTTTACCTTTTCTGTCGTAATTCTCGTGCCTTAAGGTCTACATAATGGAAATATTTACCGATACTGTTATGGCGATCGCCAATCGTCAAAGGGTCCTCCTGACACGTTTGGCGTAGTTCCTCCTCACAGGAAAGGGCTATAACCTATTGTGAACTTTTAGATGCTTCGCAAATGGTAAGATATAATACACAGCAATGGTGGATAGTGGATACTACCTGAATCCTAATCCGAATGTTTTGATTAGAGTCCCACGAGTAAGTCTTCGAGTAAGTTCTTAAAGAGTTTTCCGAATTTATGTAATCATTGAATTAAACATTAAGACAAATGCAAGCTCGTAAAATGTCAAGTTATTATCAAGAAAATTACATTGATTATGACATGAATGATGGCCAGATATTTTCTTTTATATTCACGCATTTTCCGCGAACTGGTGTAGATGGGGGTTCGACCTTCCTTTCACCAATGCTTAATTAACGATTTGAGAACGTGACAGGTCACCATCTGTCACCTTCGCAGTGTTAATATCCAAATCAACGGAAAATATGGCGGGATAGAAATATTAAACTAAAATGAAATAGACAGGCTGCAGCGTCTATTATGCGAGATGTCTGGCACTGTCATCACCTATATTATTCGTATTTCGGGATAGGCCTGTATCTTTCAGTGTAATTTGCAGGCTGTTATGTAACTCAGAAACAAGGGTAGAAGGGCCTAAACTATTTAAACTAGCTGTGATATACCGCCGTGAGCGTCTTTCCTTCAACATTTCAAATATTTTCCCTCTACTTCTTATTTTTCTTATAAACGGGAAAGAAATAGACGAATGTTTTCTATTCCGTCTCGGTATTAAACACATTTAAAAATAACATTTGTAATATAAATAATATCACACCACGCATTAGAACTCATCATCAAAGAAAGTGGATGGCAAATGAGGACGTGTCCCAGAAAAATAGACTTCATAGAGATAGATATAAAAACAAAACATATATTATACTACATATTAAAATATTCAGTAAGACATTTTGGATTTAATAAGTCACATGTATTAGACACGATAGCCGAGTGGTTGGGTGGTCGGAATTTCGAGTCAACAGACCCGAGTTCGATCCTCAAGTGGCCGTACCAATGGGTTTTTCTAAAAACCTATGTACAAATTATATCGTTGGCTTGGACATAAAGACGGCGACGGGCTCACCACCTGTCACGTTGTCCTGAAAATATGTGGAAGGTGGGTCGAAGGGATTTAAATTTCTAGAATAGACCTCTGTCTACCCCTGTATTGGGAATTGGGTGAAGATATTTTTTACATGTATTAGTTTTTCACCATTATTTTTGCATTTTTTCAGGATTTTATATATTATACGACGACTGACGTCTCGATGATCTAGTTTGTCTAAGGTAAGAAGAGGAGAGAAAAGGGTTGAATATGAATGTTTGTACTCAAGTCGTGGATGTTTATATGAATATTTAAATATCTATGTAAGTACAGTGTACCGTTGGCTTGAGCATTAATATAACGATAGGTTCACCACCTGTCACGATGTCTCAAATACACTGATAAGTGTGTCGACAGGAATTCAATGTTTAGTCCTTTGTCTAACTCAGTATAGGGAGAGATGCTTAAAGATAAAAATATCAATAAGCGAATCCTTTTCTGGTGCTCCAAAAGGCAGGGTCGACCGGGGCAGTACCTTGGTATCGCAGAATAGTGGCATTAAGTATAGGTATCGTGCTCATTCGGTTGAGTGAAGTGGCTTAAGGCCGGCTACGCATCTGCTATTCCTCTGGTATAGCAGGTGTTCTTGAGCGGCGGTGATCACTTACCATCACGTGTGCCACTTGATCGTTTGCCCCCTATTCTTATTCGGGCTATTTCGGGCACCTGTACTTTGTCCCTAAAATATCTTCGGTGGAAGGTGGGTCGAAGGGACTTCATTATCTAGACTAGACCTCTGTCTTCCCCTGTATTGGGAATTGCGTGAAGATATTAATTTATTAATTTATTTATATCTTAATGCAATGGCCCATACTGGGGAAGGCAGCAATCTATATAAGTCTTTTTGATTCCCTTTTTACCTCAATTTTTTATGATTTATTTTTCTTTTTGTATATTTAATAATCAATCATAATCAATGTATTCGTATATTAGTGGATCAAAATAAATATGTTTTCTATTTAAATCTTATACGTAACATGCTTTTAATTTAATTTTATGCATTTTAACGGAAGTAAGTCTCGTTTACGATGCCGAGAATTTTTTCGTCCGGAAAGCGTAACTGCTCAGGCATAAGTGGATATCAATTATATTTAATGCTTATTTTAAACTGAGTTTACGCAAATTTATTATTCACAACTTATTTAAAATATCAGTACTATTTTGCGATTTACTACTAGTTTCCGCCCGTGTTTATGTTCCCTTTTCTCAAAATTTTCACATGCAATGTATGTGATGTTGTCTCCATCTCTCTATGTCTAAGTCAGTTTTTCTTCCTATTCTCAGACTATTAATACAGAAATCCAAGAACCATTAATCAAAACGAAAACGATTCAGAAATTTTCCCGCCTGAATCTATTAACTAATTTGTCTCTTTTGTCGCCTTTGTCACGTGCTATACGAAAATGTCGAGAGAATGAATGAAGAACGATTGACGAAAAAAGCATGTAAGGCGAGTGTGAATGGAAGTGTAGCAAGGGTAAGACCTAGGCGGACGTTTCGAGACCAAATCAGGGACGTCCTGAAAGAAGGCCAGGTCAAGAGTATCCTGAATCGAAGAGAATGTATGAAGGGAATAATGAAAGTGGACGAAGCGCAATAAGTTTGTAAGGATCGTAGCAAGTGGAAAGAAGTGGTCTTTGCCTACCCCTACGGGAAAAAGGCGTGATTATATGTATGTATGTATGTATCTCGCATAATGTAGATATATTTTCAAGTAACCAACGTACCAACCAGTCGTAATTCATAATAGAAGTTTATAAATGTGTACAGCATTATATGAGACACTAATTTTTTTACCTTCATGAATTCCCCAATGTAGGGGTAACCAGAGTCTAGAAAATCTAGTCTTTTCGACCCACATTTCATCGGAGTTTATTTTGGGGCAACTTGATAGGTGACCAGCCTGTCGCTGTCTTTATGTCTAAGCTAACGACATAAATCGTACATAGGTTTTTGAAAAAACTCATAATAAACTATACCTCCTGGGTATTAGTTATTAGCACTATACCTTGAATCTCTTGACTCGAATTCCGATCACCCAACCACTCGGCTACGCTCACTGAACCGTCAAATTTATCGTTAAATCGTTTTTCACGCTTATTCCATAAAATAGTAGTTCCAATAAATTATAATTTAATATTTTTCGGATAAATAAAATGAAACATCTTTACACACATTTCCTATACCGAGGTAAAAATTTTCGACCCATCTGTCTCCGAAGATTATTTTGAACAATGTTTTACGACCTCTTTAGACGAGTGTCGTAAACACCGGTTTTCAAGGTGTCAGCTTCTCGAGGTTCCGGGCTCGATTCCCGTTCGAGTCAATGTAGCCACTTTTTCTGCATTTTCTCGGGTCTGGGTATTTGTGGTGCCTTCGTTGTTTCCGATTCCCATACCACAAGTGCTTCAGCATCTTACATTGGGATCGGAGCAACGTATGTAATGTTGTACCTACCTATATATGTCTTGTTTATTTATAATGTTATAAAAGTAAACGGTGGTAATCATATCTCCGTCTTAGTGTCCAACTCAACGGTATAATAATCTTACAAAGATACATATTTTAGTAGATAAATATTCATAAGTCAATCAAGAATTAAAATGCAAATGATTATTCACTGACATAGAAAATATACAACGCGTAAGTTAACAATCTGTAATTGTTCATCGATCGCGGTCGAGGTAGACATCGAATATTTTCTTCATATTCTAATACGCCATTGTTTTGTTATTTAAAAATTTTAAATATTAATAGCTTTTATTTTTGTTATGATTACTATAAAAAAAGTAACAAATAAAATTTCTTGTTTCTACATTCAATGTAATTGTGCTTTCTTTGCTTTTAAATTTATAAACAACTTATAAACAATAGGTGTAGTTACCTACTAATTTTGGACCTGTCGGAGGTTTCTCGTCAGGGTGAGTGGGATGAGTTCGCGGCCTTAGCGTGCATCGCGCATCTCTCCGGGGCGGAGGGGCGTATGCTGCGCTGGTGATAACGATCAACATGGCGAGGTCGATGCGTTTATGTTACTGCTTGGTTTGGGCTGGGCTGCCTGAGTTTAAGGGCGCACGAAATGTACTCACAATGTCCACTACGTAACCTTCAGCACTGTTGTTCTTATTACGCGGCGCGTTCAACAATACGGGCTTCTAAGTAGGCGGCCACCTCTTGTCTCCATTAAAATTAGGACGACGTCGATTTCGGTAGCTTCCAAGAGCTTTCGAGCCACAAAGTTCTTTCTGCGGGTCAACACTTTCACCTTGTCGTGTGTTTGTTTATACGTGAGTTTAGCCGTCATGAATTATTTGATTTCTAGCCAAAGCCAGCATTAAAATAAAATTATACTTCACTTTCTTTAGTGCTAGCGGTCGATAAAAATTTACTAGTAAAATATTCTGAAGTCTGCCAAAATATTGGTAAAAGTTGTTTCCATTCAACTTTTCATTTTGCATTTTCTAGCACGTCCCAAAATTTACACAAATACATTGAACTATTCGATGATTGCCTCCACCGTGTGCCGCATGCAAATTACTTGTAAGTTTACTCAATGTACGTTGAAATTAATTAAATTTATATTCACCTCGAATCAGTTTGAGCGCAGAAAGCTTTAATGAAGCCTAAGTATTTTATGGTTATTATAACTAGAATTTGCTGAAAAGTTTGCGTAATATTTAATTAATTCTCGATAACTTCAGTAATTGGAATATACCTTGGATAATTGAAATATACCTTCAATACTTGATTGGAATTTTTACAGTATGTATAATTTTTTTCCCGAAAATATGTTCGGTGGAAGGTGGGTCAAAGGGACTTAATTGTCTAGACTTGACCTCTGTCTACCCCTGTATTGGGAATTGCGTGAAGATATTTATTTTCTTTTATTTATATTTTTTTTTTAAAATAAAGTCCTCATGCCATTCCTATTACTGGGGTTGACAGAGATCCAAACAACGACGTCCTTTCGGCAACCTTTCACCTTTCGCCGAAGACATTATTGGTGGGCTCAACAAAGATTAATTATACATATTTTCATTCTTTCCGTGATTGTTGGAAGAGGCGACTAAGGAAAAATCCTTGAAAATATCAATGTCTACTAACAAGCGGCGATATAACAAGCCCAGATAAAACCGAACCGAATAGCAGCGTTAAGGTGTAAGGTGTGTACTGTGACCAACAAATCCCTTGCCAAGCGCGGTGATTTTAGTAAAATCCTCCTTAATATTCCTCTTTAAGAAGCAAGTATTATTATATTTTCATTTAAAAATATTAGAATTTCTAGTCACAATAGTCATGTGGTTGGGTGATCGGACATCGAGTTTAGAGACTCAAATTCGATCCCCCGGTGGTAGGTTCGTTCTAATAAGTTTTTCAAAACTTTGGTACGATTTATACATCGTTGGCTTAGACATAAAGACGGCGACGGGCTCACCACCTGTCACGTTGTCCCGAAAATATCTTCGGTGGAAGGTGGGTCAAAGGGACTTAATTGTCTAGACTTGACCTCTGTCTACCCCTGTATTGGGAATTGCGTGAAGATATTTATTTTATTTTATTTATAATTTTTTTAAATAAAGTCCTCATGCCATTCCTATTACTGGGGTTGACAGAGATCCAAACAACGACGTCCTTTCGGCTACCTTTCACCTTTCGCCGAAGACATTATTGGTGGGCTCAACAAAGATTAATTATACATATTTTCATTCTTTCCGTGATTGTTGGAAGAGGCGACTAAGGAAAATGCCTTGAAAATATCAATGTCTACTAACAAGCGGCGATATAACAAGCCCAGATAAAACCGAACCGAATAGCAGCGTTAAGGTGTAAGGTGTGTACTGTGACCAACAAATCCCTTGCCAAGCGCGGTGATTTTAGTAAAATCCTCCTTAATATTCCTCTTTAAGAAGCAAGTATTATTATATTTTCATTTAAAAATATTAGATTTTCTGGTCACAATAGTCAAGTGGTTGGGTGATCGGACATCGAGTTTAGAGACTCAAATTCGATCCCCCGGTGGTAGGTTCGTTCTAATAAGTTTTTCAAAACTTTGGTACGATTTATACGTCGTTGGCTTAGACATAAAGACGGCGACGGGCTCACCACCTGTCACGTTGTCCCGAAAATATCTTCGGTGGAAGGTGGGTCAAAGGGACTTAATTGTCTAGACTTGACCTCTGTCTACCCCTGTATTGGGAATTACGTGAAGGCACTATTCAATTAAGTAACAATTATATTTTAATTTTATTTACTTTATAACATATAAAATATGACTTTAACTATGACTAGGTAGAAAACTATCAAAGAGGTAATTAAATTGAAATTGTTAACTATTTTTATTACGTATTTAATACATAATAAATAGATTCATAATAAATAGATTAGTAAAGAGATTCTTTTATTGTAAACCTAATTTGTATCTTATTTAATAGTCATAGAATATTCTACCCCTTCTTGCCTTATATTTCATAAAAGACGATAAAAAGGAAGAAAACTTGACAATATTAATCGCTACCGACAGTTGACAGTATAATAATCTTGAAAAATACCCGACAATATTAACAATTAAAACTCTTTCTAAAAGATTTTTCTAGTACAAGTTAATTGTTTTAATATACATCAGGGCTTCCATACGACCTGTACTCGCTGACTGTTGACAGATACAACTTGAAAATTTTCAATTCCTATCGGACTCTGCTTTTAATGATGACTGGTTTCATTCGACATTGATGAACGATCCGTTATGTGCTTTTTGATTTGTAACTGTGCAGTTTTTTTCATATTTACGTGTTGATTTCCGAAAAGTGTTGTACTGTTTTTTTTTTATAAAATATCTTCACGCCATTCCCAATACTGGGGTGGACAGAGGTCTAGACAATTATGTGATTTCCGCCCACCTTCCACCGAAGATATCTAGGACAACGTGTCAGATGATAACGTCTCGGCTATCATGACTTCTTTGTCAGTCGCGCTATTTCCTAATTATGCGGTAGGCGAAAGTCTAGACAATGGACTCCTTTGTACTCAATTTTCACTGTTTGGGGCAACTTACCTGTTTGGGGCAACGTGACAATCGGTGAGCCTACCGCTGAATTGACATCCAAGCTAACGGTGCAATATTATCACAAAAATATACATGTATAAAACCATGACTCGAGTACAAACATTCATATTTATAACAAATAGTTTGCCTTTGTCACATCATAGTATAGATTAAAATTAAATCTAAACTGAAAAAAGCAAATTTTTAAAACAATATATTCACTTTTAAAGTTACACATAAACTCAGGAAACAACATACATCCCATGGTGCTAGTAAAAAACCAAATTGAGACATGTAATGCATCTGTAACAGCACTCCGGGGAGAAGTTAACATTCTGTTTCCTTATTCCTTGTCTCTAATTGTATTTTCCGTTGCGTTTCCATAGTAACGAAATACATCTACACTTTTATAAAACTGTTTTAATATAAATCGTATTATCAAAAGGGCGAATGCCTTGTGGTATTCTTTTAAGAATTCACCATCCCTTTCTTCCCGTGGGTGTCGTAAGGGACAGGAGACTAGATTTCTATCCCTAGTAGAAAGGCTCCTACCATAAATTCTGTAGGAATAAACAAAGACAGTTTGTTTTAAATAAGCTTTGATGAAATGCGAGTGGAAAGACTAAATTATCGATACCTGTCTACATCAGTATTGCAAAATGCGTGAAAGTATAAAAAAACTATACGTAATAACTTTACAATACAGAATAAATAAAATTTATAAAATAATACAGACTGGTGTCGAAATTGCATAAAAACATATTCAAACATGTTTAAGTCTACGGAAAATTCGTTTTCTATTCTTACATATATCGTACGAAACTTCAAAGCCGGTGAATGTTTTTCTTTTATAAAATACCTACATTTATTTGACTGAAAATATTTTAAAATATGTTTTTATATTTGAAATGTAAAATTTTTGAAATGAATTCAATAAAAGAATTCTTATCTTTTCAATTGCCAATATT
This sequence comes from Sericinus montela, assembly GCA_029286605.1. NCBI lineage: Eukaryota > Metazoa > Arthropoda > Insecta > Lepidoptera > Papilionidae > Sericinus > Sericinus montela. The sequence continues at coordinate 1,102,177 of JAGSMR010000022.1, read as the reverse complement.
AGACTTAAGATTAATAAATACAATTGAGACATACGTACTTACTTGAATTTTAAAATATCTTTATGTATATAAAGTTCAGCACAAACTATATGCGTCTAATGTAAGAATCATTTCGACGAGCTCCGTGAACGAGTGGCGTACATGTCGCTTATCATGATGTTGCCAGTTCTGAGGTTTGATTCCCGGTCGGGTCTATGTGTAAAAAACTTTTTCTACATTTTCTCGGGTTTGGGTGTTTGTGGTGCCTTTGTTGTTTCTGATTCCATTATAGTGTTTATGCCGCTTATTTTGTGATCAGACCAATATATGTGATGTAGTCCCTATGTATGTTTGTATTTATTTGGCATCACGCTTGGCAAGCGGAACAACGATAGCAGTAGCAAATTCCTCGCAAATTAGACGCTGACGTTACTGGTCCGGTCTGATGTTTTCTTGAAATTGGGCAGATGTTTTCTTGAAATTGGGCTTGAATTGAGGCAGAGTCTCCTTTTATTGAGCAAACCCTCGTCTTGTTCAGTGAAATTCAGAAAAAAGGCAAAGTAAATCTGTTACCTTCTCAGCGGATCATACTCGACATTCCAACGGCGATTTAGGTATTGTTTATTTTTTTTTCTTCCCGTATTTCCCAATACTGGGGCAGTAAGAGGTCCAGATAATTTCGTTCTTTCGATACATAATACAGTATAGTAGTTGACAGTACAGTTAGTGGAGTCCATCGGCCTGTCATGGCACTGTTAAAAACTAACTAAATTTAAAACAAATAACATCGCTGTCTGAGAATGCCGCTGAGAATGCCTTTAGTTTTAAATTAGCCATATGTTCCTAAGTGGTACTTTCAGGGATTTCAGTTCGATCATATATATTAGGATTTTTGTTAGAGCAATGGCTCTAACAAAAATCAATCGCGTAAAACGTATGAATCCAGAACAAAGTTTAGACCACGAATCGTGCTATATGCACTTATTTCAAGTCGATTCGCATTGATATAAATGAACTGAGTCAATTAGATGTGTCACTCCAATCTCAACTGTCGCTTAACAAGGTAATTGAAATTTATTTTGGGATAAAGTTATTATTTGTTATGCGTATTGTGGTATCAACATTGTGCGGCTCACATTTAAATTAATTTAATAATGAAAAGTGATAGTGTTTATGAATGTTCTAAGTTCAGCTGAAAAGTGCGTGCTTCGATGATTTGGGCACGTTTAGCGAATGAGTGAAGACATACATTGAACTAACGTAAGTAAAAAACATGCGCGAAAGTTAATATTAAAAAGTTCAAATTAACTTTCGAAGACCATGTGAACAAATTGTTTGAAGAGGAGGGAGTAAAGCGTACTCGGATACCTAGACGTGCGTAAATGGAGAAAATTTTGAATTTGAAAGAAGCGAAAGAGGTATGTAAGAATCGTGACACTTGGCGATTTGTTGTATCTACTACCCAGTCAGGGACTATGCGTCAATATACTAAAATAAGAGTTCAAAGACTAGCAATTTAATTTAAGTTTACGTCAAAAGCAAAAACTAAATAAAAGCACAGAATATGGAAAAGCTGAATTTAAATTATATTATTAATACTATATTTAATATATAAAATATTGACGACTTCTGCTGTCTAGTGGCTTGCACATCGGTTTAGCCAGCTTAAGGTCTTGGGTTCGATTCCTGGTCGAGTCGCCTTAGCTAGTATATGATGTTGTCTTTATTTACGTATTTCATTATTTAGTATTATAAATTTATAATAATAATAATAATAATAAATAAATACCTTCACGCAATTCCCAATACAGGGGTAGACAGAGGTCAAGTCTAGGCAATTAAGTCCCTTTGACCCACCTTCCACCGAAGATATTTTCGGGACAACGTGACAGGTGGTGAGCCCGTCGCCGCCTTTATGTCCAAGCCAACGATGAAATTCGTACATAAGTTTTTGAAAAACTCATTGGTACTGCCACCTGGGGATCGAACTCGGGTCTCTCGACTCGAAATTCCGACCACCCAACAACTCGGCTATCGTGATTTTTTTTTTTTATTATAAATTTAATATAATAAAAATATGGTACAATATCATTTCGTCAATGCGATATCAAGAATTTTTATAACATTGTATCACAGTTTTCGACAACTTAATTTTGTCACAAATAATTCGATTCCGATCTCAATGTTTCATCCCGATTCGTTCCATATGAAACAAATGAAAATCATTGCTACCGAGCTTTAGCGAACACTGCCCGTAATAATTTTATTGCATTGCACGGTTCGTTCCATTGTCACTTTTAAATGTATATTATTTCAGTATTTGTAGAATTTTGTTAATCAAAATTTATTAACATTTGCGTGTTGTTACAGCGTGGGCCATCTTTTATACAGTGGGTGTTATAAGGGGCGCCTAAGAAGTCTTCAAAATATATAATTAGCTATTGACAGATGGCCCGTTTACTCTCCAGAAAAATGCGGCACCAAATTTCATTGAATTGGTGTCGGGAATAAGAATTTAAGGATAAAAAAGTATTATCTGCACGCCATTCCTATTACTGGGGTAGACAGAGGTTAAGACAAGTTAAGACAATTACCTTTCACCGAATACACTTTGCAGGACAGCGTGAAAGGTGGTGAGCCTGTATTTGTCGTTATGAACAAGTCAACGATGTAAATCCTACATAAGTTATGAGTAAGGGCATAACCTAGGGATCAAACTCGGGTCTCTTAACTTGAATTCCGATTACCCAACCACTCAGTCGTTGTGACGGTTTTCTACTTTTCAATGTGTACGCTTACCAAGCGTGTTAAAAAAATATCTTTACGCAAATCTCTGTAAATCTCTGTCCTGATATAAAAAAAATATCTTCACGCTATTTCCAATACAGGGGTAGACAGAGGTCTAGTCCGGACAATTAATTCCCTTTGACCCACATTCCACCGAAGATATTATCGGGCCAACGAGACAGGTGTTGAGCCCGTCGCCGTCTTTATGTCCAAGCCAACGAAATAATTCGTACAAGTTTTTGAAAAACCCATTGGTTGGCACCTAGGGATCGAACTCGAGTCTCTCGACTCGAAATCCCAGCACTCGGCTATCGTGACTTGGCAATATGGCAAAAATAAGCGTGGTGAATATGGCAAACCCTTCTTAACCCTAATTGCTGTGTTGGATTATTACAAAACTAGAAGATCTTCTGCGTTAACATGGCCGATCGAAAACGAAACGAAGAGATTCGCAATTTGTCAGGTTTAAAAGATGATTATTCACTGACGTAGATCATATACAGCACGTAAGTTAACAATCTGTGATTGTTCATCGATCGAGGTCGAGGTGGACATCGAATATTATCTTCTTATTCTAATACATATTTTAAATATTTATTAGAATTATCAATTTATTAGAATTAGCTTTCATTTTTGTTATGATTACTATGAAAAAAAGTAAGGGATAAAATTTATTTTTTCTTCTTTCAATGTAATTGTGCTTTCTTTGCTTTTAAATTATTAAAACTTTCGTGAGACATTTTAAGTCAAACAATTAAATTACAGTTAAACTCACGTATAAACAATTGGTGTAGTTACCTACTACTTTTGGACCTGTCGGAGGTTTTTCGTCAGGGTGAGTGGGATGAGTTCGCGGCCTTAGCGTGCATCGCGCATCTCTCCGGGGCGGAGGGGCGTATGCTGCGCTGATGATAACGATCAACATGGCGAGGTCGATGCGTTTATGTTACTGCTAGGTTTGGGCTGGGCTGCCTGAGTTTAAGGGCGCACGAAATGTACTCACAATGTCCACTACGTAACCTTCAGCACTGTTGTTCTTATTACGCGGCGCGTTCAACAATACGGGCTTCTAAGTAGGCGGCCACCTCTTGTCTCCATTAAAATTAGGACGACGTCGATTTCGGTAGCTTTCAAGAGCTTTCGAGCCACAAAGTTCTTTCTGCGGGTCAACACTTTCACCTTGTCGTGTGTTTATACGTGAGTTTAGCCGTCATGAATTATTTGATTTCTAGCCAAAGCCAGCATTAAAATAAAATTATACTTCACTTTCTACAGGGGGTAGACAGAGGTCTAGTCCGGACAATTAATTCCCTTTGACCCACATTCCACCGAAGATATTATCGGGCCAACGAGACAGGTGTTGAGCCTGTCGCCGTCTTTATGTCCAAGCCAACGAAATAATTCGTACAAGTTTTTGAAAACCCATTGGTTGGCACCTAGATCGAACTCGGGTCTCTTAACTTGAATTCCGATTACCCAACCACTCAGTCGTTGTGACGGTTTTCTACTTTTCAATGTGTACGCTTACCAAGCGTGTTAAAAAAATATCTTTACGCAAATCTCTGTAAATCTCTGTCCTGATATAAAAAAAATATCTTCACGCTATTTCCAATACAGGGGTAGACAGAGGTCTAGTCCGGACAATTAATTCCCTTTGACCCACATTCCACCGAAGATATTATCGGGCCAACGAGACAGGTGTTGAGCCCGTCGCCGTCTTTATGTCCAAGCCAACGAAATAATTCGTACAAGTTTTTGAAAAACCCATTGGTTGGCACCTAGATCGAACTCGGGTCTCTTAACTTGAATTCCGATTACCCAACCACTCAGTCGTTGTGACGGTTTTCTACTTTTCAATGTGTACGCTTACCAAGCGTGTTAAAAATATCTTTACGCAAATCTCTGTAAATCTCTGTCCTGATATAAAAAATATATCTTCACGCCATTCCCAATACTGGGGTGGTCAGAGGTCTAGACAATTATGTGATTTCCGCCCACCTTCCACCGATGACATTTTTAGTACAACGTGACAGGTGGTGAACAGTCGCTGTCTTTATGTCCATTAGTTTTGAAACCCATTGGTTGGCACCTAGGGATCGAACTCGAGTCTCTCGACTCGAAATCCCAGCCACCCCATCACTCGGCTATCGTGACTTGGCAATATGGAAAAATAAGCGTGGTGAATATGGCAAACCCTTCTTAACCCTAATTGCTGTGTTGGATTATTACAAAACTAGAATCTCTTCTGCGTTAACATGGCCGATCGAAAACGAAACGAAGAGATTCGCAATTTGTCAGGTTTAAAAGATGATTATTCACTGACGTAGATCATATACAGCACGTAAGTTAACAATCTGTGATTGTTCATCGATCGAGGTCGAGGTGGACATCAAATATTATCTTCTTATTCTAATACATATTTTAAATATTTATTAGAATTATCAATTTATTAGAATTAGCTTTCATTTTTGTTATGATTACTATGAAAAAAAGTAAGGGATAAAATTTATTTTTTCTTCTTTCAATGTAATTGTGCTTTCTTTGCTTTTAAATTATTAAAACTTTCGTGAGACATTTTAAGTCAAACAATTAAATTACAGTTAAACTCACGTATAAACAATTGGTGTAGTTACCTACTACTTTTGGACCTGTCGGAGGTTTTTCGTCAGGGTGAGTGGGATGAGTTCGCGGCCTTAGCGTGCATCGCGCATCTCTACGGGGCGGAGGGGCGTATGCTGCGCTGGTGATAACGATCAACATGGCGAGGTCGATGCGTTTATGTTACTGCTTGGTTTGGGCTGGGCTGCCTGAGTTTAAGGGCGCACGAAATGTACTCACAATGTCCACTACGTAACCTTCAGCACTGTTGTTCTTATTACGCGGCGCGTTCAACAATACGGGCTTCTAAGTAGGCGGCCACCTCTTGTCTCCATTAAAATTAGGACGACGTCGATTTCGGTAGCTTCCAAGAGCTTTCGAGCCACAAAGTTCTTTCTGCGGGTCAACACCTTCACCTTGTCGTGTTTATACGTGAGTTTAGCCGTCATGAATTATTTGATTTCTAGCCAAAGCCAGCATTACAATAAAATGATACTTCACTTTCTTTAGTGCTAGCGGTTGATAAAAATTTACTAGAAAATTATTCTGAAGTCTGCCAAAATATTGGTAAAAGTTGTTTCCATTCAACTTTTCATTTTGCATTTTATAGCACGTCCCAAAATTTACACAAATACATTGAACTGTTCCATGATTGCCTCCGCCGTGTGCCGCATGCAAATTACTTGTAAGTTTACTCAATGTACGTTGAAATTAATTAAATTTGTATTCACCTCGAATCAGTTTGAGCGCAGAAAGCTTTCATGAAGCCTAAGTATTGTATGGTTATTAAAACTAGGATTTGCTGAAACGTTTGCGTTATCTTTAATTAATTCTCGATAACTTCAGGAATTGGATCCGGTTATTTAATATATGTACTAAAAAAGAAATATACCTTCAATAATTGATTGAAATTTTTAAATGGGTATAAAAATATTTTTATAAAATAAATATCTTCACGCCATTCCCAATAGACTGGAGTAGACAGAGGTCCAAACAATGAAGTTCTTTGTCCCACCTTCCACCGATGACATTTTTTAGTACAACGTGACAGGTGGTGAACAGTCGCTGTCTTTATGTCCATTAGTTTTGAAAAAACCCATTGGCACAAGCCTACCACCGATCGGGGGATCGAACTTTGGTTTCATAACTCGAAGCCAGATCACCCCATCATTTCTCTTCTCACACGCATCACTATCGTGACTATTAAATCTATTTTTTAAATGACTTTATAACAATACTTAATTTTTAAAATACAGTTCTGTATCTGTATCTCTTCCATAAGGAGGATTTACCATAATCACCATGCTTGGCAAGCGGTTCGGTGTTCACAATATAGGTCACACCTTGCAACTTAACACTGCTATTGGTTATCGGTCTTAGGAGTTTCGGTCAGGTTCGGGTTTAACTACATACACTACATAATTACATACATAAATATTAATTTATGTCCCGTCACATCATGTAATTACTCGAGGAGTATTAAATTGATTTTGTTAGTATATAGATACATAGATCATTACACAGACATATATACCTCCATGGTTCAAGAACAAATATTCATTTTCATTACACAAATTTTGCCTCTAGCGGGATTCTAACCCACAACCTTCGCTTCGAAGGCAGGGTCACTACCAACTACGCTATCGGGTCACCCAGTCGTCAGGGTTTTTTTTTAAATAAGAATTGTTATAAAGTGCTACAAATATGTAAAAAAATCATTAATTTAAAAAGAAATGAATTTAGTTGTTAGTATAGGCATTTTTAACAATTCCTTCTGAATTTCTCATTACTCTGTGTTTGAACCTCGAAATAG
>JAGSMR010000022.1:970000-1090000 GCA_029286605.1 Sericinus montela | reverse complement strand
ACATAGACGTGCATTAATGAAGAAAAATATGAATTTGAAAGAAGCGAAAGGAGTATGCAAGGATCGTGACACTTGATGATCTGTTCTCTTTAGTTACCTCGTAAGGAACTTTGCGTGCTTTGTATCAATTGACACGTATGCAAATTATTCCATCTGCTACCAACATTACAAAGTTATTTTTAAGGCACGAGTATGACTGTTATTTATATATATTGTCTGTCCTAAGGCACTCATCTTAACGCTTTTTCCAATATTGGCGTAGCCAGTTGTCTATACTTTTAATTTCTTACCAACAATATCTCACCGGAGTTTATTTAAGATATTGTGACATGCGTTGTGACTTCCGTCCTTTTTCTTACCGTTTTTAATTAAGGGTTTACAATACAGCATTTATAAATAGTTAAATATTCAAACATAGATAAAATACTTATTAACATCAAAGACTCGAGAACCAACATCCATATTAATTACGTAAATGTTATCATTTAGTGGAAAAGGAATCCGAACGAGTTTCGAAGGTAAGGTCACTTCCAACTAGACTGCAGGGTCAATTAATTACATTGTAAATATTACATTGTAAAATATTTACTTATGATTATGATTGATCGTATATACCTTTTTATGCCGTTATTTAGATACATAATAAGTTAGCTAATAATATACATACTGAAAATTAATTATCTTTTTTTTATAGAAAAGGGAGGCAAACGAGCAGTCGGCTCACGTGATGGTAAGTGATTACCGCCGCCCATGAACACCCGCAATACCAGAGGCATAGCAGATGCGCTGCCGGCCTTTGAGTGCTCCCCCTGGAATTTTGGGGGAGGGGGGTGTGTGGGCCTCCGGATACCTGCACTCACCAGACAAAACGCAGAAGTTTGTTAAACTTCTACTTCACGCCGGTATTCTGTAAGGTCGTGGTACTTCCCTGGTCGAGCCGGCCCATTCATGCAACAACGATGATGCGTGGCTCTACTACTCTGTCTTTACTTAGAATTACGATTCCTGTTCATATTAAGATATATTTATTGGACATCGAACTGGTTGCTTTTCATTGCCGCTGTGGACCTTACATACTCGTAAAAATCGCTGTGCATCTTGAGATTCTATTAGTACGCACAGGCAAAAATGGAGGCATTATTTTCGCATATCAAAACTAATGTTTATTAGTTTAGTAGTAATGTTAGTTGTTTGTTTTACATTTAAAAAAAAGTTTTAAAATAATCTTAAAATAAATAAATATCTTCACGAAATTCCCAATACAGTGGTAGAAAGACATCTAGTCTAGACAGTTAATTCCCATCGATCCACCTTCCACCGAAGATATTTTGTCGCAGTCTTTATGTTCAAGGCAATGATATAGCTTAGACTAATGTGTTTTGACAAAAATATCTCCTTGGTACGAGCCTGCCATCTGGGATGGAACTCGAGTCTCTTGACTCGAATTCCGATCACCCAACCATATATTGTGTTCATGGCTGTCGTGTTACGTGTATACGGAAACGAAAACAAACGTTTTGTTTGTAACAATACCAAAAATGGAGGCATTATTTTCGCATATCAAAACTAATGTTTATTAGTTTAGTAGTAATGTTAGTTGTTTGTTTTATATTAAAGTTTTAAAATAATCTTGTTTTATATTAAAGTTTTAAAATAATCTTAAAATAAATAAATATCTTCACGAAATTCCCAATACAGTGGTAGAAAGACATCTAGTCTAGACAGTTAATTCCCATCGATCCACCTTCCACCGAAGATATTTTGTCGCAGTCTTTATGTTCAAGGCAATGATATAGCTTAGACTAATGTGTTTTGACAAAAATATCTCCTTGGTACGAGCCTGCCATCTGGGATGGAACTCGAGTCTCTTGACTCGAATTCCGATCACCCAACCATATATTGTGTTCATGGCTGTCGTGTTACGTGTATACGGAAACGAAAACAAACGTTTTGTTTGTAACAATACCAAAAATGGAGGCATTATTTTCGCATATCAAAACTAATGTTTATTAGTTTAGTAGTAATGTTAGTTGTTTGTTTTATATTAAAGTTTTAAAATAATCTTAAAATAAATAAATATCTTCACGAAATTCCCAATACAGTGGTAGAAAGACATCTAGTCTAGACAGTTAATTCCCATCGATCCACCTTCCACCGAAGATATTTTGTCGCAGTCTTTATGTTCAAGGCAATGATATAGCTTAGACTAATGTGTTTTGACAAAAATATTTCCTTGGTACGAGCCTGCCATCTGGGGATGGAACTCGAGTCTCTTGACTCGAATTCCGATCACCCAACCATATATTGTGTTCATGGCTGTCGTGTTACGTGTATACGGAAACGAAAACAAACGTTTTGTTTGTAACAATACCAAAATAGAATCTAATAAAATCAAATAAAAAATGGAGGCATTATTTTCGCATATCAAAACTAATGTTTATTAGTTTAGTAGTAATGTTAGTTGTTTGTTTTATATTAAAGTTTTAAAATAATCTTATCTGGTATAAGGGCGTATTCATAGTATGGGTACGTTCAGCGAATAAGTGAATAAAATATGTATAAAGCGTGAAAGTTAACAATAAAAGGAGAAAGTAGGCGTGACTAACTTTCCAACACCATGTGAGCAAATTAAGAGGGAAGGGTCAGGAGTACCTAGATACATAGACGTGCATTATTGAAGAAAAATATGAATTTGAAAGAAGCGAAAAGAGTATGCAAGGATCGTGACACTTGATGATCTGTTCTCTTTAGCTACCTCGTAAGGAACTTTGCGTGCTTTGTATCAATTGACACGTATGCAAATTATTCCATCTGCTACCAACATTACAAAGTTATTTTTAAGGCACGAGTATGACTGTTATTTATATATATTGTCTGTCCTAAGGCACTCATCTTAACGCTTTTTCCAATATTGGCGTAGCCAGTTGTCTATACTTTTAATTTCTTACCAACAATATCTCACCGGAGTTTATTTAAGACATTGTGACATGCGTTGTGACTTCCGTCCTTTTTCTTACCGTTTTTTAATTAAGGGGTTTACAATACAGCATTTATAAATAGTTAAATATTCAAACATAGATAAAATACATATTAACATCAAAGACTCGAGAACCAACATCCATATTAATTACGTAAATGTTATCATTTAGTGGAAAAGGAATCCGAACGAGTTTCGAAGGTAAGGTCACTTCCAACTAGACTGCAGGGTCAATTAATTACATTGTAAATATTACATTGTAAAATATTTACTTACGATTATGATTGATCGTATATACCTTTTTATGTCGTTATTTAGATATATAATAAGTTAGCTAATAATATACATACTGAAAATTAATTATCTTTTTTTTATAGAAAAGGGAGGCAAACGAGCAGTCGGCTCACGTGATGGTAAGTGATTACCGCCGCCCATGAACACCCGCAATACCAGAGGCATAGCAGATGCGCTGTCGGCCTTTGAGTGCTCCCCCTGGAATTTTGGGGGAGGGGGGTGTATGGGCCTTGAGATTCTATTAGTACGCACAGGCAATAGAAAAGAATAAATGTAGCACTTGAATCTTCCAACTAATCTTCGTTACTGTGTAGTAATGGACTCCCTATATTTTTTAAAACTTTTTTTGTTGTCGTAGTATATATTGCGAATAAATGTAACTAGGTCAATTTATACTGGGGTCAAAGACCTAATCAATCAGTTGTTGCAAGCGTTTGTAGTCGACGACTTGCCGACAAAGAAGTCCTGTGAGTTCAATGCTCTTTCCAAGATCAATAAGCAACGAATATTTCTAATGAAGAATTAGTAACTTTACTTAGATTTGTTTTCATCCTTTATTTTTAAATTAATTACACTATATTTGTGGCCGTGTAGTATTAACTTATCGATATATTATGGCCGTAATTTTTTTAAAGGGTGGTTTTTTAATTTTAAATTTGAATTGTTAAATTTTATCACATATTACATTTGTAGATAAATATGGTATATGAATTAATTGTTTGCGAGTTTGAGTTGCGAGCCTTGCAAAGGCTCACTTTTGACTTGAAGACTAAATCGGCGATAGGATCACCACCTGTCACGTTGTCATAGGACGTTGTCAAAAGGACTTAACTATCTGGACATCCGCCTACCCCAGCACTAGAAAAACATTTGAAGTTGTAAAAAGGAAATAACGAAAAAATTTTAAAGTTGTTTTTAAAAAAGTTACTTCGCAAAATTTCGCATACAATTATAGAAAGGTATATGTTACCTGGTCCTAAGCGAAGAAGAGCACACCACAGATGTGTGCACTAATTCCACTGTATGCATCACCACCACTACACTCAAACCAGGTAACATATACCACCGAGTCTCTTCGGTCGCTCATCGTAGAGTCTACTCGCTTGAAAATGCATGCATGCGCATACAAGCTGCACGTGCCGCACGCGTGCAGCGTGTATGCAATTAGTTCCATTCGCTTCCATATTGTATATCCTAATTGTAGATTTACAAACCATTTTCATCTATCCACTCCATGATAATACGTATTCAGCCTTCACAATAAGTGGCGAACTGGACGGGTGAGCGGGCGGGAAGAAGTACGAGTAAGCGAGGCGCGTAAGGTGTAAGCGTTCGCGGCTCCTTCGCGGCGCATTCGCGACGCATTCGTCACATCTGGACCCACCCTAATATTCTTCCAAATATTGTCTAACTGTTCAAACATATCTGTTACGGAAAATGTTGGCATTGCAAACTCCAACGGTGTCATCTACAGTGAAACATATCATGAATATTCCATGGGGCAAAGTTTGCTTTCAGTGTTTACAGTTTCACCTATGTAACTTTGTTTATAAAACTGGAGTAGTTTTTTTGTCACGATAGCCGTATGGTTGGAGAGCGGAATTAGAGTCAAGAGACCCGAGCTCGATCCCCAGGTGACAGGCTTGTTACCAATGAGTTTTCCAAAAACTTATATAAAAAGTACATCGTTGGCTTGGACATACAGACAGCGACGGGTTCACCGCCTGTCGCGTAGTCCCGAAAATATATTCGATGGAAGGTGGGTCAATGGGACTTAATTGTCTATACTAGATCGCTGCCCATCCCTGTTTTGGGAATTGCATGAAGATATTGACATTTATTATTTATTTGGCAAAGACAAATATTATTGTTGTAATAATTACTAACAATTTAACAAATTAAATTGTTGCTAACCAGATTACTAACCATTCAATATGGATAACTTTTTTGTCCGATTCAAATAAATTATAATAATTATAATAGGACATTATTATATATATAATTATTTTTTTTTATCTTTTATTATATAATTAACTTCGAAACATGTATATTAAATAATTAATATATAACTAATTTACAAAGTTTTATAATAAACAAATGGAAAAGTGTTCAAAATTGCAATCATTACGAAAATATGGTGGGATAACAACATGATGTCGTGCTTTTGACCTGCATTTCTTCAGGTTTTTATCCTCTTTCTTTTTCTCATTCTATATACATCTCTTTTTTTATTAATTTTATATTAGAATATTGCTACTAATAGTTTTTTGACGTCTTGATTATCAACTTTTAAACAAAGACTATTTCTTTGAGGCTTAAATTAAATAAGAGTTTGGAAAGAGGAAATATCAGCATTCCTCTCCAATCCCGCAAACCCGGAGCTCGTAACACGTGTTTTAATTGCCTATGGGACTTAGCTTTTTTAATCTGTATAATTAGTATATTTTTGTTTAAAAAATAATTGGACGGTAATGTTTCTTTTGCTTGTCTAATCTCTGTCAAAAAAATCTTTTTTATAATTTAATTCATGTTTTATTTATTATACCTTATAATACATATATTTATATAATTTTTTTTACCAATACTAGGGTAGACAGAGGTCTAGACAATTAAGTCGTTTCTACCCATTTTCTACCAAGACATTTTTGGGATAACATGCTAGGTGGTGAGTCTGTCGCTGTCTTTATGTCCAAGCCAACGATATAATTCGTACATAAGTTTTTGAAAACCCGTTGGTGCCTGCCACCTGGGGATCAAACTCGGGACTTTCGACTCGAATTCCTATTACCCAACCACTAGGCTACCGTGACTTCTATAATTGAATAATAAAATATTTTATGTTTAATGAAATAAACAAAACTAAACGTCTAGAAGAATAATATAAACATGTCAAAATCGTTCAGTCAGCAATAAGGCGCTCTACACGTCTTACCACCTTAATAAGACAGGATTTTTGGCGCAGTGAGACAGACTTTACTTTAGTATTGATATTATTTTTTTTATATTTAAACACCCTGCGATACAGTTACGTTCATCGTATTATGTGGCAAAGTCACGCAGCAACTGCTGCATGAAACCACAGCTTCGCAGAATATTATCGTGAAGTCGAAGGATCCGTTGCTTCTGCATTTCACTGCCCTATCCCCTTTCGCTTCTCCACCTCATTTTCTAATTATTTTATTTATACATAACAGCCTTTATAGGAACTTTGTAGGAAACGAACCTCTCTTTAAAGGAGGATATATTTGCCATAATCACCACACTTAGCAAGCAGATTGATCAGAATAACAGAGTACAAGAGTTAAAACCATGTATATAATCCACAAACTATAATCCATGAGTATAATACACAAAAGAATAAATCTACAGATATTTTAATAGATGATGAATAATTTTTTAAAATTTTGATAACGTGACAGGTGGTGATCCCATCTCAGTTATAGTCTCCAAGTCAAAATAAAAAATTTAAGACTTGAACTTACGTAATTTTAATATAAATGAAACGTGCAAACAGTGCATCAATAAAAGAAGACATTTTGAAGCCCAACAGTATCACATTGAACGTTATGAAGCACTGTTTTATAATTACCAAAACGTTCTATTATAGAATAGACGCCGTTTTTAGTTTATTTTCTGAGTGAGAAACAGCAAATGGCATAATATATTGGAAAAATTAAGTAAAAAGAAATGTATTTCTTCACTTAACTCGTAAAGCATCATTCCAGAGCAGGTTAAAATATAAATATCACTTTAATAATATAATAAAAAATAAATCTTCACCTCATTTCCAATACTGTGGTAGACAGAGGTCTAGCCAAGTAAGTCCTTTCGACCCATTTTCTACCAAGACATTTTTTGGGATAACATGCTAGGTGGTGAGCCTGTCGCTGTCTTTATGTCCAAACCAACGACACATTAGTTTTGAAGAAACCAATGGTACGAGATTACCATAAGGGGATCGAATTGAGTATCTTATCTTGAATCCCGATCACCGAAGCACTCGGCTGTCGTAACTTATGTAATCTTAACCTGTTTTCTTATAATGCTAATATCTTATAATGTTATCTTCTTCAATCTTATAATGTCAGAATGCTAAACAATTTAGACAAGCCGACTCATATTATTCAGCGAGTCTTATTCGGAACAACATGACAGGTGGTGAGAAAACAAAGCGACTAACTACGACGTAAAGACTGTTAAAAGTCATTGGAGGAGCCTTCCACCTGGGGTTTGAACTCGGGTTTCCCAATTCGAATACTTGAAATCGAGCGTTTATATATATATATATATATATATTTATATATATATATATATATATATATTTATATATATATATATATATATATATATATATATATATATATATATATATATATATATATATATATATATATATATATATATATATATATATGCTCGATTTTCAAGTATATAATAATTCAAATACGCGGGCGAAACCTAGTTGTTGCTTGTAAAAAAAATCGTTCTTAAACAAAAAAACGATACATTGGTTGGATGGTTGAAATTAGAATCAAAATATGTGGCAAGCTCGTACCTATGGGTTTTTTCAAGATTTATATACAATTTATATCGCTGGTTTGGACATAAAGATTCCAACATGCGGACATAGGGATCAGCAATTACGATACCCTGACGTACCAATGTATTTTTTTCTCAAAAAACTTATGTACGATTTATGTCGTTTGCTTGGACATAAAGACGGCGACAGGCTCACCTGTCACAATGTCCTAAAAATATCACCGGTGGAAGGTGAGTCACAAGGATTTAATTGTCAAGACCTCTTTGTACCCCAATGTACTGACTATTGGGAATGGTGTGAAGATAAGAACAAAATATCCATAAGGATGGCGTTAAGGAACCACGTTGTAAGACATGAAATAAAAAAAAAAAACAGTTCAGTGCTAAATGGAAATGTGTATAGTGTGGTAGCCATTTTTAAATTTGTAGACGCGCCTTTAATACATATTCGTCGCTGCACCGTATTTTCAGTTCTGTTCCAATTTTTAATTAATGTGACACTCCCACAAAATGAATAAAAAATATGGAAAGACATGTATGCAAATTTTACAATATTTTTTTAAATAGTATTAGCGCTCTATCCTATTACAACAATATATTTGAAAAGAACATAATTGTTTGAGGTGCAGACTGCGAAACATGACGTCGCAGTTTCAAGCCCGCTGTTTGAACATTATCCTGAACCAATGCATACACAAGCATATCTTATTTGGCGTATTTATTAAGAATACTAGTAAAATTATTCAGCATTGCTTGTAGACCTTAAAAATAAGTAGATAAACCCAGCTACCCTCTGTTGTAGCTTGGTTTGTTACAAAAAAAAATATATACACACCTTTCCCAATACAGGGTTAGAAAGATTACTTCACAATTTAGTCCTTTCGACCCACACCGAAAAAATTTTTAGGGCAACGAGTTCGTCGCCGTCTTTACGTCCAAGCAAACGATATAAACCGTTGACTTGGACTTCGAACTCGGGTCTCTTGACTTTAAATCCGACCACCCAACCACTCGGCTGTCGTGTCTTTACAGTAGTTCACTTATGCATTATGAAATTTCATTATCCTCGCCCGTTGTTATCAAGTTCGTAATATTGTTAGTAAACATGTACGAAACGTGTCTAAAGTTGTATGTCCAAAACTATTTTTGTTGAGTGGCCTTTTCTAAAGCTTCAAACCTTAATCTGTTCGAACTGCCTACGCGCACTTTGTGAATATTTTGGTAATTATTTAGCACGTGCGCGCTCATTTGCACATCATATATATTAATACGTAAAGAGACTTTACTGAGAACTTTTTACCCCTTTTTAAATATAAGTAAGGGCAGATTCGGTTAGTTAGTTATAAAGTTGTACAAATGATAAATTTAATTCATAAAATTTGTTTAAAATATGAGGTGAGTCGAGAGGATTTCATTGTCTAGACCTCTGCTACGACTTTTTTTTTGATGTGAAATATCTATAGCCGCACGTAAAACCGATTTCTGGCGTGGCGACGCATGCCGTGGCTATACAAAGGTATACTAATTTACACCCTATTAACTGAGAATTAAGGTTTATAATTAAACACTGAAATCCCTTTTTTATATTTAATTAATTAAATTCATATTATTCATATTAGTGACTATGTAAATTATATTAAGATTTCATTTTTACATGAAAGGTCATTTCGTTATAGTCAAAAAGGTTCAATAATTTTTAAAACGAATAAATATAAACTACCATTAAAATTCGCTGGAGATTTTAATGAAAGAGCTGAATCAATGCCATTAATGACATTTTTTCAAAAAGAATTTCAATTGCAAATCAACAACAATCCAAAAGAATCTACTACCAAATATGGAACAACTATAGATGCTGTAATTGTGAGTTATCTTGATAATATTTCATCCAATACTTTTGTAACGTAATAAATAAATATATAAATATCTTCACGCAATACCCAATACAGGGGTAGACAGAGGTCAAGTCTAGACAATTAAGTCCCTATGACCCACCTTCCACCGAAGATATTTTCGGGACAACGGGACTTTACTACTACGGGACTTTTGTAACGTAGTTTAGTTATCATCGACCAATCGTCACAGTAATACCGGCAGAGGAAACATCGAATATAACTATAACTGAAGTCACAGAGAGAGAGAGAAAATATTTAAATTGTGGCCACTTGATATTCATATCGAATTTTTATATCAAATGTAAATAAATGCTTATTAAATAAAGTTACCATTTTCTGTAAGAAATTCGTAATACTTTATTTTTTCATTAGAATTTTCTTAGTACTTCATTTTTTCATTCCTGTAATAATATTATCTTTTATGCATACTACTTGTACACATACGATATTTCACATCTGCCAGGCGTCCCATGACGGCTCACATTTTTTTTTATAGAAAAGGGAGGAAAACGAGGAGGTGGCTCACGTGATGGTAAGTGATTACCGCCGCCCAAAAACACCCGCAATACCAGAGACATAGCAGCCGGCCCATTCATGCAACAACAAAAGCTGATGCGTGGCTCTACCACTGTCAAATGTTCTTTTTAAAACTTTGTTCGTGACTGACAGATTTGGAAAATTTATGAGTGTATTTAAAAACTTTCATTTTAGTCATTTGTTTTATTCACGCAATAGGCAGAGGTCTAGAAAATAAAGTCACTTTTACTAACCTTTCACTGAAGACTATTTGGAACAACGTGAAAGATGGTGAGTCTACCGCCGTCTTGATGTCTTGTCAAAAGGAATCTAATACCTTTTGCAGCTATGATGGTTGCAACTTCTTCGCAACATTTTTTGATTCGATCGCCGTAGAGAGATCGGCATCTTAGGCTCGTGCGATGCAGTATTTTATAAATGAATTGTATCCGCGACTGGTCGTAGCCGCTCTGACACAAGGGCTGGCTCTTTTCTCGCTCAACGCGTAAGTCTAGCTATTCAATTTGGAAATGCAGCCAGCTAGCCATGTAGAATAGGACTGAGTGATTATTGTAGTTTTTACTTAATGAATATTGTAAATGTGGCCATAATTTTTCAGTATTTATTTCATCACAAACATAGTTAACACTTATACAATTGTAAAAAGATATTTTACAGTTATATAATACCAATGAAATTAAATGTTACTATACATATAGGTGTTGACGGCGTGCAAAAAAGTAGTCATGTAAGAAATTAGAGTTAAATCTAGAAATAATTATTTTGAAAAAGTACTAAAAAAGAACCAATAAATAACAAAAATAAAATTCGACAATGCAAGCTTAAAAGTTAGTTAAACCTTAAACATAATTTTATATTCAACATGTAAATGATTTGATATGATGTAATATGTGATATGATATGCTCAGATACATGTGAGCACACAGAAAAAACGTCTTTACGTAAACACAGTAAAAAGTGTTTGAAATTAAAATTATAAATTTGACATAAAATGAACGCTGATGAGTCTTTTAAACACAGCTATCTTGCTTGCGTTGATGTCTGTGGGAAGTTCTCTGGATAAAGTGTTATTTGACCTAATGATTCTGTTAACACACGTGAAATAACCAAGGTTAGATTTAGACCCGCTGTATACAGTAAATGTAATAATGTCTTCGGTGGAGCGAGGGTCGAATGTACTTAATTATCTAGACTCTGTCTATCCCTGTGTTGTGAATGACGTAAATATTTTTCAAATGTGTTTCTGTTAATAAGGTACTTAAAAATTAGGTTTAAATTAATAGTCATCTGTAATTGTATAAGATTAAAACTCTACCTGAAAGTGTATATACCAAAAAGTTGTAATTCAAGAAGTTGAAAAACTTATTATTTCTTCATTAATAGTACGCCTTATTCATCGAAAAGTTTACCACAAAGGTTTTTGAAAAATGCATTAAGTTGACACAACAAGCTATCTTAAACAACGATAGTAAAGGTTTTCTTAAAGAAAACCCTCTTAAGAAGTTTTATTTAACTTCATGTTTATACTTTAAAAATATCATAATTTAGATGTTTTTCCTAGAGAAAACTAATTCTATTTTTACCGACTTGCAGACTCCGGTTTCGATTTATGATGTTAACAATCAATTAATTAGGGCACATTATTTCTAGAAACAAGATTTCATTATTAGAGAAAATGTTTTAGTACGTTTTTTTTAATAGATATAGATATGCTTTTATGAAAAAGAGGAGATGAGTTAAAATAATATACGTGTGTTAAAAATACATTCTGAAGCGTCAGGTACAAAACGAGTACGTCTGGGGTGTTAGAAAAAAATACAGACAGTTGAAGTACGTACTCTCGGCAAAGATTTTTTGTAGCGAAAATTGTTAAAATTATATTCGTATTGTGTATATACATGAGTACTTGTAAATACATGAGTACTCGAAAGGAAGATTGACCGTAATCGCAAAGTTTGACGAGCGGATTGGCGACCGTTTTATCAGACACCTCATTCTTTATAAGGTGCAATTTCATTTACATATATTATTTTTAAAGCATTTAACTTTTTGTTTAGTTATTCTTTTATTAAAAACCTGTATTAATCTAGGAAATGTTTTATTTTCCTTTCCAGTGCAATGATACAGACAAAGAGCAAATTATTTTATCTTATTTTACATAGATTAATTTTGGTGAATATTATCGATACTGGCACATACTTAAATATCGGTACTATAACACTTTTTGTTATTAAGTTAAAGAGAATCGAACCCGGGTAAGTTATTTAATTTTTTTAAAATCAGTCACTGAGCACCTTAACCTTCATTTGGTATTTTAAGGATGGTTATCCCACTTTGCCGCATCGCTTTCCCATTAGACGCCTCTTACAATACTCATCCACGATAAGCAAGTATAGTGATAAGTGGTATAGCAAAGATACCATACAGCAAAGAAAAGAAATCTTTCTATAATCAGACTCACTCGATGGTACTGGTAACATGTTGTTTTATTTCCATATGCTGTATTCATTTGCCAAATGCAAATTAATAACGACATATATAGTTGGGAAACATTATGGCTATTATTGTTTGATACAACATGTACAATGCTTTTTATACTAACATTTTTAAATCTTCACGTAATTTTCCCATACCGGGGCAATCAGATAGACACCCACACTTCAACGGTGCTTATTTAGGACTAGGACAAAGATAGCGGTGTCGCGGTGTCCTGTTTGTGTCAATTTAGCCTATTTTATCCAACACAAGGAACATCAGGAGTCTATCATCGTTTTAGTGTAAATCAAAATTTGTTCTTCAATTTTAACACAACTCAAATTCTGTTACAAGTAATATTAATATTTAAAAGGGTTTAGTAAACAATTATAATTTGTTTTCCTTTACTGTACAACTCCGGAATCAGGATTAAATTGATCAATTGCGGTATGGACGATCCTCTTGGGGTACCCGTGACACAAAGTGATTTAGCAAAACGGACAGTCAAATCTAAATTGCCTGTGTTTGGCTTGTACTCTGTTTACGGAATTGGTATTTTTGGTTGGATTTACATGTTAGCTTAAACTATTGTAGGTATTAATTTTCTTATCTTCACTCGTTTTCTATTTATATGGTAGTCAGAGATCTAGACAGCGCGTGCGAAAATAAAAAGAAGTCACGTTAGCCGAGTAGTTGGGTGATCGGAATTCGAAGTTAGGAAGGAATCCGAATTCAGTCCAGGATATAGGTTCGTACCAATAATTTTATCAAAACTTATGTCCGATTTATATCATTGGCTTGGACGTGAAGATATTCAGCACCTATTACGTTGCCTCAAAATAAGCTCCGGTGAAATGTGGGTCGAAAGGACTAAATTGTGTAAATCTCTGGCTACCCCTGTAAATGCGTGAAGAAAAAAAATCTTGTATTCCCTATATGGATAATAAAAATGAGGGAGCTCCAATCGAACCAAAACAGCTTAAATAGCCTGAGAGATCAATAAACTGAAGTAAGAATGTCGACGCAAAGTTAGCCTAAGTAAGGATAAGGAACTATACTAATGCTTATTCGTTTTCAACCTAGAGAATCTGATGGATCGAATTCTGTGTAAAAAATAACAATTTCACGCCATTTCCAATACTACGGTATATAGAGGTCTAGATAGATAGTCTAGAAGTTCCAACGAAGACATTTTTTGGGACAAATAAATACTATATATTCGGAATGCTAGGGAACCCTCAATAATGTGAGTTCGATTTGCAATTGACTTAATTCAAATAATATGGTAATGGACATGACCTACGGGACCAATACGTATGCAGAACGGGTCGTAAATTATAATTACATAAACATGTAATCAATTGCCGAGTGTTTGGGTTATTGGAACCGAGTTGAGTTTTATCAAAAGTTACGTACAATTTATATTGTTGGCAAGAAAGTAATAATGGCGACTGGCTCACCACCAATTACGTTGTCTCAAAAATTGACTTCGGTGTAAGGTGGGTTATAAGAATTAAATTGTCTGGACCACTCTCTACTACTTACTCTGTAATCATATATAATCATTAATGGATTCTAAAAAAGACTTCGGTCAATATTTATACTAAATGGAAATTATGTGTCATGGCCAAACGACCTTAAAATAGCGGTGCCTCCCGCTCCGCCACGCGTGTTGCGTCACAGTCCTCACTCAACATAACGAATCCTTTAGCTAGTGAATGGTTTCAATAAATTTAGATTTGTAGCTACCCTGTTTTTGTTATCATCAGTTTTCCGTATTGCTTTTCCACTATGGAAACTAATTTAACGAGGCGTGTTCAAGTCAAAAAATATATTCTGAATACTGTTGTCTTGGAAATTGTGGTTTCTTGAGAGACAGAGTGAGAGAGAAAGAGAGAGAGAGAGTACACTTTGTGGTGGCTCACGTGATGGTAAGTGATTACCGCCGCCCATGAACATCCGTAATACCAGAGGCATAGGAGATGCTTTGCCGGCCTTTGAGAAAGGCTCTTTTCTTGAAGGTCCCTAAGTCGTATCGGTCCGGTAAAACCGCTGACGGCAGGACATTCCATAAAGTGCAAGTGCGTGGTAGAAAATTACGCGAAAAACCCATTGCGGTGGAATGCCAAGCATCAAGATGGTGTTATTGGAATTTTTGGTTATGCCGTAAGGTACGATGGTGAAATTCAGCAGCTGGGATTAATCCGAACAATTCCTCGGAACACTCCCCGTAGTAAATCTTGTAGAAATGCAAAGAGATGCAACGTTTCTTCGCAATGCTATGGGATCTGGCCTAGCTAGCCCAGATAGACTATGGTCGTCGACTAATCGAGCTTGGAAATGTATGTGTAATGCACATATATCACATGTGCTTAAAAATATTTGAAAACTCCGTACCTGTATTTGGTAGAGTTAACGACTCATATTACCAGATATATTTAAAATAACCTAATAGTTAGTGACCAACACAGGTCAATGATATAAAAACATAAGTTTTGGAAAAATTGGATCGAACGCGATTTTCCAAATTTGAATTTAGATCCTAATCATTAGATTTTCGTGGCACCTAATATATAACATTAAGGCATTAGATTAAAGCTAGACGTGAAATTAGTGGACCGTAAGATTGAACCCGAGGTAAAACGTCTAACGTCTTCACATTACGGTCTAAATTAAATTTCCCATCGAAGCCAAGTCGTCTGAATGCCTTGATTGGTTTGGAATTGAAAATCGAATGAAGTAACAGAATGAAACGAAGGCTACCGACGAGCGTTTTAACACTCTGTTCAGAATAAACAATTTTGTTAAAGTTTAATTCTTACTCTATTTAACAACGGTTCGAAAGCCACAAATGTAGTCTTTGGTATATATGTGTCATTAGAGTCGACTTTGGATTAACGAATTAGTGATCGAAACACATTAAAGTGGAAGAACTCGCATTATCATCTCAAAATCTATTAAATAAATATGAATCATATACGCTGTAGTTTTTGTGCTATGATAGAGTTTTATGTTACTAAAGTCACGATAGACGAGTGGTTGGGTGGTCGGAATTTCGAATCTAGGGACCCGCGTTCGATCCGCCGGTGGCAGGCTCTTACGAATGGGTTTTTCAAAAACTTATTTACGAATTATATCGTTAGCTTGGACAAACAGACGGTGACGGGCTCAATACCTGTCAAGTTGTCTCGAAAATATCTTCGGTGGAAGGTGGGTGAAAGGGACTTGATTATATAAACTAGATCTCCGAATAAAATATGATACGGTGAAAGGTGGAATGAAAGGTTTTAAATGTCTAGACCAATTCTCTATTCGTTTAGTTGTTCCGCTTCCATAACCCTAGTGAAGTTTGCTAATAATTAAATTTATATACGTAAACAGTTAAATATAGCATCCCATCTAATTATCCATCTAGCTGTTTGGGAAAATTAGACAGGTGGCGAGTCTATCGCGATCTAATTGTACAATCCAATAGTACAATTTACATACATAGACAGATATTCTCATAAATAATCATTATATATATAAACATCTATATATTGAGTAGAAATTTACATATTCATCACACAAATATATACTTTAGCTGCTTACATTGGTATCTGAGCAATGTATGTGAAGTTGTTTCTATATATATATGTGTTTATTAATTTAAAAATACCAACGATACATACAAACGCTTCCATATCTTTTCATTAGTAATTGTTGCTTTTAGCAAGATTTAGACAAAATCATGCTTAATAAAATTAGAGAACGTAAATAGAAATTAAAATAAATATTTTACTAACATACACTAATTAAAAACTACTATCAACTATGATTAACTGCTCTATACAGTTCTCGACGAGTAAATCAAATTAATACGAGTTTCAATGGATTTATGAGAGGTGAGTACTTTGGCGTTCTAGTTAAATAAAAAAACCTCAGACACAAACTTAAATCCGTGCTCCACCATACTGCTCGTACAGATGCACAAATCAATAATTTTTTGTCAGGTTCTTTAGTATGTAAAAAATGTTCATGTTTTGTTTAATAACAACAAAGGAATGGGTTAGCAATTCCTCAAGTGTGCGTGTGTTACTAGAAATGCGATATATTTACATACGGTAATAGCAAATCGAATCATCAAACTCGAGTTCGATTATTATTATATATATTCGATTGTTAGGTACATCCTTATAGCCACGTTAGGTGAGTGTTTAGGCTGTAGCAATTGAACTTCACTCCACTGATTCGCAGTGGAGTGAAGTTCGATCCTAAGGAAGAAGGCCAATGATTTTTTTTAAACTTATGTGCGAATTATATTTGGCTTGGACACTCAGACGGCGACAGGCTCAACATCTATCACATTAGATTAAGTATTACCTGGTGATGTGCAGATTGAAAATAAAATTGTCTAGACTCCTAACTACCCTAATGATGCAAATACTTGAAGATACAAAAAAGTACTTCATAACACACAATGATACACTTGAAACACACACATATATTATAAAAATCATTAAAAGTCTCACTAACATAAAGTTATGCTTGAATGTCGTTTGGCAAGGAATTCATCTCATGCTGCCAAATGAATTAAATGTATCTTTTATAAGTTTACTGATTCGGAAATAATAATACAGTATCGAACGCGACTGAGAAAATTATCATACAATGGATATATGAATAAAAAATAGTGTAGGGATAGGCAGACGTCAAGTCAATTAATTGAAGCCTCAAGCGATTCGAAACATCAACCCTTAGATTCGAAGGCAGCGTCACTTATAACTCGGCTATTGGGCTTGGCTAAATAATAAAAATAGACCTAATTAATTTTACCAACCCCTCTCTTTCTTTCTTAGGAAAAGTCTTGAAAATGCGATTCACTACCGACAGATGGCGTGATAACCTAAAAGACTCGAGAGGCGCAGCCGCTTCTAAGGAGCAAGGTGTCTCCGCCAATCCGTTTGTCACGCCTGGTGAATATGGCAATAACTCCCGTACGGGACAGTTTCCTTATGGACTTCAGTGCATTTTACAGGCCGTTATGAAGACGTTAATAATACGTTAGACATTATGAAGCTAAATTCGTCAAACTTTGGTATCAGTGACAGCACAATTCCTGTATATGTATCCGAGTATCTAACCGCAACGACAAAGAGATTATATTACCTGACTCGCCAGCTTTCAAATGAAAAGCGTTTTAAATATTGATGGACAACAAATGGCAAAGTTTTTATACGAAAGACAGAGGGTTCTCCTGCATTGTTAATAAAAAAATGAAAAACAAATAGAAGCCCTGAAGCATGAATGACTAGACACGGTCGTACATAATTATTTAGCATATAATTATTTTTATTTTGGTATGATAACATTAAGGATGCCTATGATTTTGTATTACTGTTTTATGTTTAATATTGTATACACACCACAGACTCATAAACTTAGAAACACACAAACTAAATTCCGTATAACACTTACTAAAAACACCTGCATTCTACAACTTCCCTATATGTATCTATTGTCTATAATTCTAATAAGGAAACAAGTTTTTACAACACTTTTGAACTGCGCAGATTATCCCTTATCTCGTACACTTAATAAGCGGCTACAATGCTTTACATTTAACTCCAGTCTATATATATCTCTATACCCCCTTCTGACGTGTACTAAAAACAAACGCAAATATTTCATCATTAACGATTTGTTCGCACTTTTTTACAAAACCCGGTCTATTTATTTTCTGACCATACTCTTGCAGAATAAAAATGGCTAATCTACTTGATTCTTATATAGATAGTGTAGACAAATCTTTGATATGCGACCCATTTTATAAGGAAATCGAATAATTTCGTCAAGATCTTTAGCCAAAACATAAGATCTATTAACTGCAATTTTCTCAGTTTGCAAGCTACCCTTGATCCATTTGATTTACCATTTGACTGTGAACTTATAATTCTAACCGAATGCTGGCTGCCTTGTTTCAGTAATCAAAATATTCCCATGTTACAAAATTTCAATATGCATAAGACTAGTAAACATATAAATCAAAGCGACGGTGTAGTCGTATACACAAATTGAGTCTAGTTTCCACTGTCGAAGAGCTAAACTTAAATAATACAGCCTCAGGGATTCGAAGGCAGCGTCACTTATAACTCGGCTATTGGGCTTGGCTAAATAATAAAAATAGACCTAATTAATTTTACCAACCCCTCTCTTTCTTTCTTAGGAAAAGTCTTGAAAATGCGATTCACTACCGACAGATGGCGTGATAACCTAAAAGACTCGAGAGGCGCAGCCGCTTCTAAGGAGCAAGGTGTCTCCGCCAATCCGTTTGTCACGCCTGGTGAATATGGCAATAACTCCCGTACGGGACAGTTTCCTTATGGACTTCAGTGCATTTTACAGGCCGTTATGAAGACGTTAATAATACGTTAGACATTATGAAGCTAAATTCGTCAAACTTTGGTATCAGTGACAGCACAATTCCTGTATATGTATCCGAGTATCTAACCGCAACGACAAAGAGATTATATTACCTGACTCGCCAGCTTTCAAATGAAAAGCGTTTTAAATATTGATGGACAACAAATGGCAAAGTTTTTATACGAAAGACAGAGGGTTCTCCTGCATTGTTAATAAAAAAATGAAAAACAAATAGAAGCCCTGAAGCATGAATGACTAGACACGGTCGTACATAATTATTTAGCATATAATTATTTTTATTTTGGTATGATAACATTAAGGATGCCTATGATTTTGTATTACTGTTTTATGTTTAATATTGTATACACACCACAGACTCATAAACTTAGAAACACACAAACTAAATTCCGTATAACACTTACTAAAAACACCTGCATTCTACAACTTCCCTATATGTATCTATTGTCTATAATTCTAATAAGGAAACAAGTTTTTACAACACTTTTGAACTGCGCAGATTATCCCTTATCTCGTACACTTAATAAGCGGCTACAATGCTTTACATTTAACTCCAGTCTATATATATCTCTATACCCCCTTCTGACGTGTACTAAAAACAAACGCAAATATTTCATCATTAACGATTTGTTCGCACTTTTTTACAAAACCCGGTCTATTTATTTTCTGACCATACTCTTGCAGAATAAAAATGGCTAATCTACTTGATTCTTATATAGATAGTGTAGACAAATCTTTGATATGCGACCCATTTTATAAGGAAATCGAATAATTTCGTCAAGATCTTTAGCCAAAACATAAGATCTATTAACTGCAATTTTCTCAGTTTGCAAGCTACCCTTGATCCATTTGATTTACCATTTGACTGTGAACTTATAATTCTAACCGAATGCTGGCTGCCTTGTTTCAGTAATCAAAATATTCCCATATTACAAAATTTCAATATGCATAAGAATAGTAAACATATAAATCAAAGCGACGGTGTAGTCGTATACACAAATTCGAGTCTAGTTTCCACTGTCGAAGAGCTAACCTTAAATAATACAGCCTCAGGACTAGCAGTTAGATTTAATTCTGACTTAACGGTTCTTTGTATTTATCGATCACCATCAATAAATAACATTACAGAATTTCTTTCAGCCTTAAATGACATTATTTCTGCGCTTTCAAAATTTAGTACAGTTATCTTATGTGGAGATATCAATATAGATATTAAGAGCTCCTCGTTAGATTACCATAGCCATGAATACTTAAATTGTCTCGCATACCATAGTTTACTACCTGCGTATACCTTACCAACTAGAAGAACAAACTGCATTGATCATACTATGATAAGGACAAAATGTACTGCTATAGCCTTAATTTTTGACACCACAGTTACTGATCATTACTTCACTTTACTAGCCATTAATGCTGAAAAATCGCAGAGTTGACTCTACTTTCATAAAATATGATTTTACAAATCTTGACCTTTCAATTAAAAACCTTGACTTTACGTATGTACTTTCCTTGCCTGATCCCAACCTGGCGCTTGACACTCTTATAAATCTATTATCAAAAACTATCTCTAAACACTCAACTAGTAGAAAATTATCAAAAAGAAATAAAATACTTAAGCCATGGATGTCTTCAGGCCTATTGCGATGCATAAGAAACAGAGACTGCCTACACAGAAAATTAAAAAAAAATCCAAATGACGTTAACTTTTCCACAATCTATAAAAGATATCGTAATTTTTGTACGAAAATTTTAAAAAATACAAAAAGGCTTTATGTCATACAAGAAATTAAAAAAGCAGGGATGAACCCCAAAGCTCTCTGGGACACAATTAAGAAAATAACTAACACATTCCATACAAAACATTCTGCGTATCGATTAATCACTAATTCCATGACACCCACTGAGGCATGCAATGTTAATAATTTTTTTATCAATGTTGGGAAGCACCTTGCGGACACCATAACAAAAAATAATTTAATGTCTAAACATGCCTCTCCACAATCCACATCAAAAATATCCTCATTTGTTTTAGACAATACGAGTGCCGATGAGATAATTTTAGTTATAAAGTCACTAAAATCAAACGCATCTACTGGGTGGGATGGGATCCTACCAGTATATTAAAAAGATATGCTTCAACCCGGGCACCGATATTAAGCCACATTTTTAATCTCTGTTTTGACAAATCTGTCTTTCCAAATTCTTTTAAAAAGGCTATAATACATCCTATTTTCAAGGGTGGTGATGGGAATTCTGCTAATAGCTATCGCCCTATTGCTGTGCTTAGTGCTTTATCCAAGATACTAGAGCGTTAAGTAAATAACAGACTAGTAAATTACCTTGAACACTTTCAAATTATTTCACCCTAACAATTTGGCTTTCAAATTTTCAATTTTTTCAATTCAAATTTTTCAATGTCAAATTTTGCTTTCGAAGATTCCTATTGACATCTGAACATTGAACACACACACACAAGCACACACGAACACACACACACATACACACGTGCAATTACTTCCTTTTAAATGTGGAGATATCACAAATATCATAACATTAAATCTCGTGATATGCAATTTAGGGGGGAAAGAACGGCGTCTCCTTAATACAGGTTACTCTGTAACCCAGCTAGGAGACCAGTACTGTACCCATACCAAACTATAACACCCTGTTGAGTATATGCCACAACTTTGTAAATGTCTCCTTTCAGTCTAAAACCTATATATTCTACTTAATTAAGATGTATTCACAGTAAGATGAATTTTGGATTAATTAATAAATTTACTAAAAACTAAAAAACTGTAATAGTGTGTTAAGCTGTTAGTGTGCCAATATGTTATTGTGCCATACACAAAAACACAAAAGACAAAAAAGAACTTTAAAAAGCATAACAAGCTAAAATATTATCATCTTGCCTAATTCAAAAAAACATTTTCTTTTCTTCAATATTGATGATTTACGGATACATATACGTATTGTTTCGACTAACCGATAGCCTAGTTAGTAATGGTCCTGCCTTCGAAGCAGAAAGGTTGCAGGTTCGAATGCCGCTGGGGGTGATTTATTAAATGAATGTGAATGTTTGTGGGGGTCTAGGGCCATGAATGTTCATGTTAATATTTAACTAAATAAGTATTTCGTGAAGTGGGATTGGAAATTAACATGGCGACAGGCTCGCCTCTTATCACGTTATCCCAAATAAGCTTCGGTGAAAGGTGGATTGAAAGGATACATATTGTTGGGAATGGCGTGAAAATTTCTTTTACTACAGCTGTAAACTTAGATCGAGAAAATTGACGTAAAACGTGAGAGCTATGAGGCCGCTAGAATTAATAGGGTTTCTAGGGATTTATCATTATAGTAATATTCGTTTCCCTGATGAGCATAAATCGGCCTCCAATTTATTTATAACTTAAATTATAATTTAATTTGCTTACTTAGTAGTCCTTACAAAGAATTCATTACAATGAATAGATTAGTAGTTTTTAGCATTATGTGTATATTTATAATTATGTATGAAAGTCACGATAGCCGATGATGGATGGTGGATCATGATAAGATAGCAGACTCGTACCTATGGGTTTTTTCAAATTCAAATTCAAATTCAAATTTATTTATTGCAGATACATGGTAGTGGTATGGTGATACAATATTTAATGGGCAACATGTACTGCCGCGTACGGCGTGCAATCATAATTAAATTTATATTAAAATGTTTATTTCCTATCAATCTAAAAAAGAATCTTTCCATAATTCTATTCCATAAGTCTTAAATTTTAAAACAGATTTATATAATAGTTCAATAAATAATCTACAATTTATATAATGTTACAAATAAATTTAAATTACAATATAAATAATAAATTCAATTAGTTAAGTCAAATCACAATTAGTTAATTAAACGTCAATTTGGTATTTAAATAATCATTAACACTGTAAAAGCAGTAATCTAAGAGCCATTTAGACAACCTATTTTTAAATAATGATACAGGCATCTCTTTAAATTGACTGGGCAGTTTATTATAGATAGTGCCTGCAGAGTAATAACAGTTAGTTCTAAATAAATTTAACCTACAGCTAGGGAGATACAGTCGGTTTTGACGTCTATTTCTTGGTATTATATTATTAAATTGTACAAATTGATCGGAGTGTTCTTTACAAAAATGCATGCCTCCCTAATATACATGCATGCCACAGGAAGTATTTTTAATTCTTTGAATAGTGGGCGACAACTATCCATAAACCAAGCGCCACAAATAGCACGTACACACTTTTTGAATTTTAAAACTTTTTCTAACGTAACAGAATTTCCCCACAATAGAGCCCATATGCTAACACACTGGAGACATATCCGAAGTATGCACAACGTGCGGCATCTTTCGATACAGTAATTCGAAGTCTTCTTATAGCATAAACAAAGCGGTTAAGTTTGTCACAAACATATTCAGTGTGAGCTTTCCAGTTACAATTTTCATCCAACAATAACCCTAAATATTTTATGACTGGAACCGTTTTTATTTCGATTCCATCGTGTGTAATTTTCATCACCGCATTATTAGACTTAAATGTTTTAAAACTCACGACATTTGTTTTATTTAAATTTATCTGCAAGTTATTAATTTGTAACCAGTGTATTACATTATGCAGAGCATTGTTCACCTCATATTCTAAACTGTTTAAGTCCTTACTTTTAATAACAATAGATGTATCATCAGCAAATAAGATCTATTGATGTTTAGATACATTCGGTAAGTCTTTAATGTATTATAAAAAAAGAAATGGTCCCAAAATGCTTCCTTGCGGTACGCCATATCTGTTATATTTAGCGTTCGAAACATAGATCAATCTATTAACGTTAATGAGTTTCGAAATCTCTGTACATTGCTTTCTATTTTGTAAGTAACTTCTTAACCAGTAATTACATTTTCCCCTAAATTCCATAAGCATTTAATTTCTGCAGTAATGTGTCATGATGTACAAGGTCGAATGCTTTGGGCATATCGAGAAACACAACTGCTACTTTTTCTCTTACATTTAATACCTGAGTTATTGTTTTAATTAAACTAAAACAAGCTAAAGTGGTGGAACTATTTTTTCTAAATCCGTATTGCTCGCTCTTTAACAATTAATATTTTCATAAAATTGCATTCTCATTAATAAAGCTTTTTCAAAGATTTTAGATAATATGGGTATCAGTGTAATGGGTCTGTAGTTAGTCATATTACTTGGATCCCTTTTTTTTTTTAAACAGTGGCCGGACAACTGAATGTTTTAATAAGTCTGGGAATATGCCTTCTTCAAAAGATTTATTAATAATAAAGCTCAAATGATTAGTTATATATGGGGCACAAATTTTAATTATCTTAGTATTAATTCCATCATATCCAACCGAATTTGTATTTTTAAGAGATTTTATAATTTTAATTATTTCTACGTCATCAGTAGGATATAAATATATAGATTTGTCAATATTGATGTCAATAAATTTATAGAAGTCGTTATTATTATTTTTTATAGTTATACAATCAGATAATTTAATAAAAAAATCGTTAAATAATTCACATATTGCTTTAGGGTCGTCATATGTTACATCATTTACTTTGATAATGTCAAGATATTGAACATAATTTTTACTAGCTGTTTGTTTCTTTATTATTTCCCAAGCAGCTTTACATTTGTTTTTGTTATTTTCTATGTGTTTTTTGTAATGAATTTTTTGTGATGTTTGCATACATTTCCTAAGTAATTTGCTGTATGCTTTGTATTTACGGGAATTGGTATTTTTATTTAAATGCGAATATTTAAGCTTAAGGTAAAGTATTCTTTTAACAGTACATGATTTTTTTAATCCCTTAGATAACCAAGGCTTGCTGGGTTTATTTTCCTTTTAATTCTGATGACGGAAAACACAAATTATAGAGTAGTGTAAACAACTCATGGAACTTTCTAAAACAGTCATTAAGGCTTATACCATCGTCATAAACTTCTGAAAATGAGAGACATGATAAGTGCTTGCAAAATTTCGATATATTTTCTTTACTATACAATCGGATATTTTCATACCATGATGTAGGTTTCGTAGACATATTCACATGGAAAGTTATTGTTTGGCCGGTTTCGTGATCTGACAATGCAAGCAAATGAATACCCGCGTTAACTTCGGAAATATTACTAACGATCTGATCTAGACACGATAAGCCTCTAGTAGGAAACTTTATATGGACCTCAAGATTAAAATTTTAAGAATTTCAAGCAACTTTTGAGTTACTATAGTATTTTTAGAATATTAATATTCCAGTCACCGCACAAAATGACACCCTTTCTTTTTTATTGTTGGTTACTTTAAGTAGAAGGAGTTCTAATTTATAGAAAAGGTATGAACATCACTGTCCGGAGTTCTATAAATACAAAATATTTTAAGATCATTTAACGGTAGTTCAACTCCACAGCATTCAAATACATAATCACAAGTAAGCTGACTACAATCTATTACTTTATATTCTACATTTGATTTCAATAATATACATGTTCCGCCTCTGTTGATTTGTCGTGAATAAGAATTAGCTAATACGTAATTGTTAATATTTAAAAATGTTTCATTACCTTTTGATATAAATGTTTCGCTCAAACAAATAGCATCAATAGTTATGTTTTTGTGTTTGTGTAGATCAGTGACTACAAATTCCAATTCAGTCGATTTGGATATTGCACCTGCAATGTTCTGATGAAAAGAGAAAATGTATTTTGTCTATTGTGAACGAAAAAGGTTTTGATATGTGTTCTATTCTCTTTTCCCCTAATGAGCTTGCCTTGAGTTACTGTATGATTATCTTTTTTTTTTGATTGCATTTTAAAATAATATGGGATAGTCCCTTTTTTCATATCATTAACCTTCGAATAAATTTGAGTAACAAGGGTAGTGTTATCTGTTTCTCGAGATTTCATTTTATGGAAATAATACGGAATGGTGCCTTTTTTAAAAGTTTGTCAGATGATTTAGTTTTAATCAACCGTTCCTGTTATTTTTAATTAGAGTTTTCAGATTCTGCACATCTAAAAACTTTTCAGCATAATCATCGCTATCAATTAGAAAATTTATCCTCTCACTGTAAGCCTGTAGCAGTTGTATTTTTTTATTATAAATATTGTAAGGAAACTTATTGTTCAAGTGTACGAATTTACAATTAGGATAAGTCTTTGTCAGTGATTCAATGTAATGGTTAAAAGTTTGGGCACTGATTAAAGAATTATGAATAACTTGCAAAATATAAACTCGCAGATGACTCAACCTATAAAGTGCCAAACTAAGTGCCTTAATCAGCTCATATGGGTTGTTATCATTGGCTCCTACTGCCAGGACTACTTTATCGCTACTTCGAAGTGTTTTTGTCATTCTTTACAATATTTTAATGTTTCGGTGCTTGAAGAACCAGGCTTCATAAACGAAATAACTTTATATTTTGAATATTTTGTGTGATTTCTAGCTCTAGTTATATAACTATTTAACCCTACAGCTTGATCGTCTCCTAAAATGTATAAGGTCCTTGCATCGTCTATTAAAATTTGTTTACTTTCACATTTTTGAATATTCAGCAATCTTGAGTTTAAAGTGTTCTTGTTGTAGCAAGTTATCTTAGGATCTTCATTAGTAATATTGATATTGTCATTTACTACGCCATTTAAAGTATTTTTTGATATTGGGATATCGCTTTCTTTTGAAAAAGTGACTGTCTCTTGAATGTCTAAGTTATCAATAGCTGGTTTACTGATGCTCTTTGTATGCGGGGTAGACGCAGTCGTGAAAGTATTATATTTTATTGGTGTAAAAACATTAAGACTTCCCACTTGTCTTTGTTTTTTTAATTGTCCACTGCGAGTTAAAAATGATCTGTTCAAATTTAAATCGTCTATCCCCACTGATTTATATATTTTAATTATTTTCTCGTATTCCTCGATTTTCTTCCTTAATTGTCTATTTTCTAAACATAAATTGTCTATTTCTTCACTAGCGGTTTCGAGTTTTATATTTAAACTATTAATTTCATCGTAGAGATCATCAATAGAACTAGTATTTTGTTTTTGGGAGATATTCGGAAGGCTATTAGTGCTTATGTCCATAATTGTTGATCCGCTCTCATTTCGGTCAGTATAATAAATTACTTCAGAAGAGTCTTTTATTCCACTGAATTTTGTCCTCCGTAATGTTATATTTTCAAAAGAACTCATTTTCAATAAAATAAAACCAGTCAGCAAAAGTAACAAAAAAAAAAAAAGAAAAGTTCAATCTTATTGTGATTGGATCTTGGTTTCACGATCTTAAAGTCCAGCGCTATGACCTCTACACCAAAGTGTTCTTACATTGATTGGCGAAAGTAATAGTTGTTTAAAATGTTTGTTATAAAAGTTATGAACACCTTCCATTAAAAATATTAATACTGCAAAACAAAATCACTTTTTCTTATAATGTTATATATGTAGTAGTATATATGTAATTTCACATTTCACTTTTCAATTTCAAACAATTTTATTCATACACGTAAATGTACACAAAGTGTTTATTCATTTAATTATTGACGCTTGAGATTACTGTTGCTGCACTTATTATGAATATCAACACTGCACTCACGTTTTTGGAAAATAACATTATATTGTCTTCATTAATCATTTATCAATAATACTCCAATACGGTTTTGTATCTTAGAACTTAAATTCCGCATACTTTTAATTATTTAATAGCAGCTCGATCTTAACATGTTACTAGCGACACTGCCCTACCAAAACCATTTCAAAAACTTATATACGAAAAATATCGTTGGCTTGGACATTAAGACGGCGACGGATTCATCACCTGTCACGTTATCCCAAAAATATCTTCCGTGGAAGGTGGGTCAAAATGACTTAATTGTCTAGACCTCTGTCTACCCCTGTATTAGGAATTGCGTAAAGATATTTTTTTAAATTATTATATAACTCACCGCCCACCATCCCTAGCAGTGAGTGCTCTATGCCAGACATCCGGTTCTTTCAGAGCTCAGTGCGAAAAGCATTCCTCTTCCTGGACATCCAGAAGTCGAGTGGGCCCGATGTTGTCCCCCCTATTGTGCTGAGGATATGTGCTCCAGCCGATGACATGGAAGACTGCTTTGGTGCACCCGATCCCTAAGAAAGGCGACCGCTCGGATCAGACAAGCAACTACAGGCCGATTGCCATCACTTCCTTGTTCTCCAAAATAATGGAGCCCGTTATATAGCTCTTGAGGTACTTAGAGGAGCACCAGTGGATCAGTGACCGCCAGTACGGTTTCCGTCGGGGTCGCTCGACTGGTGATCTTCTTGTGTACCTCACTCATCGATGGGCGGAGGCAGTAGAGAGCAAGGGTCAGGCCTTGGCAGTTAGTTTGGACATAGCGAAAGCCTTTGATCGGGTATGGCACAAAGCGCTTCTCTCAAAGCTTCCGTCATATGGGCTTCCCGAGAAATTTTGCAATTGGGTCAAAAGTTTTCTCACAGACCGGAGCATCAAGATCGTAGTTGACGGTGCATGCTCGGACTCAAAGTCTGTGAACGCGGGTGTCATACAAGGCTGTGTGCTATCGCCAACCTTGTTTTTTCCGCATGTCAATGATTTGTTACAAATTAGTAACATTCATTGCTATGCAGATGACAGCACTGGTGATGCCCTTTATACCGGCCGTGTCAATATTTCTCCGGAACACGTCGAGGAGTACCGTAACAAACTTGTATCTGAAGTCGAGATTTTGTTGGACAAAATCTCGACTGGGGCCGACAAAATTTAGTACAGTTCAACCCTAAAAAGACACAAGCTTGCGCGTTTAACGCAAAAAAGAAACCCTTCGTCGTATCACCTCGTTTTGAGAGCACTCCCCTAGTTGCCAGTTGTGGAAATACAGAGGCTATTCTTCAATTTCCTGCTCATAAACAAGTAAAGCTAGGATAATGGGACCCTACGACCTTACTTTAGACCGGTTTTAGTATCGGTCATTACATAACTTAATAAAGGGTGTGATAATCTCATACCATTGGGAAACGTGAGGAAACAGATCTATATTATGAGAATCACCTTCATCCCATACCCATTAGAGTATACAGAGGATAACAATGGCGCACCGATAATCATTATCATTAATAATAAATAAAATAATAAATATCTTCACGCAATTCCCAATACAGGGGTAGACAGAGGTCCAGTCTAGACAATTAAGTCCCTTCGACCTACCTTTCACCAAAAATATTTTCGGGACAACGTGACAGGTAGTGACCCCGTCACTGTCTTTATGTCAAAGCCAACGAAATAATTCGTAGATAAGTTTTTTTAAAAAAAAAACCATTAGTACGAGTCTGCCACCTGGGGATCGAACTCGGGTCTCTCGACTCGAAATTCCGACCACCCAACCACTCGGCTAATTACGATTATTAATTATATATAACATTTAATAATATAATAACATTTTTGACTTGCGGTGCCTAGCCGAAAATATAAATATAAATAATATAAAAATAAATAAAATTTTTCCTTGCGGTGCATAGCCGAAAAGTGTCTGGATAAAACCAGACGGTCTATTGCACGTTCGTGGATCTAGAAAAGGCCTATGATAGAGTGGTGAGGAATGAATTGTGGTCAGCATTGTCTGTGAAAGGTGTCAGCAGTATCCTCATACGAGCATTGCAATCTCTTTATAGGGATTCCTGTGCTAGTGTAAGGATAAACGAGGCATACACTGAATGGTTTAATATCGAAAAAGGTGTTAGATAGGGATTTGTAGCGTCACCGTGGCTGTTTAATCTGTTCATGGACAATTGCTTGACAGATTTAAAAGAGAATGAAAGTGGGTTGAGAATGAATGAGTTTCTCGTCAAATGTTTTCTCTATGCTGATGATCAAGTATTACCTGCGTCTTCAGCCGAGGAGTTGCAGGAGATGGTAACTGCTATGAGTGGAGCTTTTGTTAGAAAGGAGATGAAGATGAATGTAATGAAGACGAAAGCGATGGTGTTTGAAAGAGATGAGGCCATGACATACTGCAATATAATGATTGGAGATCTATTTTCTTCTAGGTTTATTAATGTGAAAGAAAAATAGACGTAGACAGCGCAAATTAACATTTGTCGGTAGCACAATGAGAATGCCAATTCTTAAGATTTAATTCAGAGAATTTAAACCATTTTACAGGTAGTGTACATTATTTTCTATTATACCGACGATATCAATTGACTTGTAACGTTGTATGTGTAAAGGAACTTTTTGCAACAATAATATAATTTGAGTAATTTATGGGATTACTGTTGCTCTTAAATTAATCCAAATGATAAAATATATAAAGCTCTGATCATGTTTTTTCAATAGCATAGGGAAGCAAACGAGCAGGTGGCTCACGTGATGGTAAGTGATTACCGCCGCCCACTGAACACCTGAAATTAAAGGAGTCATAAGGTCAATGCCAATAAAAAAAAGATGTCAAAGGCTCTTGTCTTGTCACATTCCATAAAGTGCAAATGCAAATATATGTAACATTAGTAGCAAGATCTTCATTTAGATTAAATAGTTTAAAGGTTCATTTTAACAGATAAGCAGATAACCCATTACAAACAAAATAAATCTGCCACCGTACAACTATCTCTTTAGTTTTCAGACGCGATGCGCTCAGTTTAACTCGATTATACAAGTATATTTCAATCTATTCATTCCAATTATATAAAGTAATAGATATAATTAATCTAATTTATATAATGAAGGCAAATAATAATATAATTTGAGTAATTTATGGGATTACTGTTGCTCTTAAATTAATCCAAATGATAAAATATATAAAGCTCTGATCATGTTTTTCAATAGCATAGGAAGCAAACGAGCAGGTGGCTCACGTGATGGTAAGTGATTACCGCCGCCCACTGAACACCTGAAATTAAAGGAGTCATAAGGTCAATGCCAATAAAAAAAATATTGACTAATACAGAATACTATGAGAAATAAATATCGGTCCTTCACGCCGTTTCCAATACTTGTAGACTCTATACAATTAAATAGTTTCGACTCACCTTGAGACATTTTTATTAATTTTTGGGACAATGTTACAAGTGATGAGCCGGTTACCGTCTTTATATTCAAGCCAACGATATAAAACGTACATAAGTTTTGAAGAAACCCACTGCTCAAATTCCGATCACCTAACCACTCGGCTATCGTGACCCGGATAAACTTTTTAAATTTATCAAAAAGTTTAGACTGTAATAACTATAAGGATAAACGAGGCATACACTGAATGGTTTAATATCGAAAAGGTGTTAGATAGGGATGTGTAGCGTCACTGTGGCTGTTTAATCTGTTTATGGACAATTGCTTGACAGATTTAAAAGAGAATGAAAGTGGGTTGAGAATGAATGAGTTTCTCGTCAAATGTTTTCTATGCTGATGATCAAGTATTACCTGCGTCTTCAGCCGAGGAGTTGCAGGAGATGGTAACTGCTATGAGTGGAGCTTTTGTTAGAAAGGAGATGAAGATGAATGTAATGAAGACGAAAGCGATGGTGTTTGAAAGAGATGAGGCCATGACATACTGCAATATAATGATTGGAGATCTATTTTCTTCTAGGTTTATTAATGTGAAAGAAAAATAGACGTAGACA
Source organism: Sericinus montela (assembly GCA_029286605.1). Lineage (NCBI taxonomy): Eukaryota > Metazoa > Arthropoda > Insecta > Lepidoptera > Papilionidae > Sericinus > Sericinus montela. Next base: position 1,058,221 of record JAGSMR010000022.1, on the reverse strand, counting down.
GCGCAAATTAACATTTGTCGGTAGCACAATGAGAATGCCAATTCTTAAGATTTAATTCAGAGAATTTAAACCATTTTACAGGTAGTGTACATTATTTTCTATTATACCGACGATATCAATTGACTTGTAACGTTGTATGTGTAAAGGAACTTTTTGCAACAATAATATAATTTGAGTAATTTATGGGATTACTGTTGCTCTTAAATTAATCCAAATGATAAAATATATAAAGCTCTGATCATGTTTTTTCAATAGCATAGGGAAGCAAACGAGCAGGTGGCTCACGTGATGGTAAGTGATTACCGCCGCCCACTGAACACCTGAAATTAAAGGAGTCATAAGGTCAATGCCAATAAAAAAAAGATGTCAAAGGCTCTTGTCTTGTCACATTCCATAAAGTGCAAATGCAAATATATGTAACATTAGTAGCAAGATCTTCATTTAGATTAAATAGTTTAAAGGTTCATTTTAACAGATAAGCAGATAACCCATTACAAACAAAATAAATCTGCCACCGTACAACTATCTCTTTAGTTTTCAGACGCGATGCGCTCAGTTTAACTCGATTATACAAGTATATTTCAATCTATTCATTCCAATTATATAAAGTAATAGATATAATTAATCTAATTTATATAATGAAGGCAAATAATATGCTTTGTTGAGTAAGGATTGCTAGTAATAGGAGAAAACAGTATTAAGTCGTATAATATTTTAATCAATAATTTAATTCAATATTGTTAGTCTATCTGGCAATACAGATACACACGCTTACGGACTTTTATAAAACTATTTTAATGATCAACACCCGTATACCTTTCAGTATAAGCTTGTTAGCATATGCCCCGAAAGAACTAATGAAGAAAATTCTTCCAGTATTTGAAACATTTTTTATATTGTGTTACTCCAATTGGTCTCATATCGATGGTACTTAGCCTGTGTTTCTTCCAGATAAATTCAATATCTAACATACAAAGATATTTTTAAAATAAAACTGGTTGTTCCAGAGATTACCTATTTGGAATACAAAAGAAACAAAAAAAGGGAAGAATTTCCTCTTAATAACATATTATGAAAGTTTAGTATCAAAATATAAACGAAAATTTAAGCTTTTCTCTTCAACCTCAACTAGTTAGCGATTTTATTAGTTTAAAAATCATGCTATCATCACCACGTGAAAAGTGAGTCGAAAGGATAATTATCTAGACTATCCCATTATTATATTTATAGTCATGATAGCCGAGTGGTTGGGTGATCGGATTTAAAATCAAGAGACCGGAATTCGATACGTTGGAGGAAAGCTTGTTACAATGAGTTTTTATGTACGATTTACATAGTTATCTTTAACATAAAGGCGGTTACTATGAGATTAGATAATGGACCAAAACTTATTTAAGAGATAAAAATATGCTTCTTTTTAAATATCAATTAAAATGTTTGTATAAAACAAAAACAAGTTTGTACAAAAAAGTATTATGATTGTCAAATAAAAAAAAATATTAACTTATACAGAATACTATGAGAAATAAATATCGATCTCTTCACGCCGTTTCCAATACTGGTAGACTCTATACAATTAAATAGTTTCGACTCACCTTGAGACATTTTTTTATTAATTTTTTGGGACAATGTTACAAGTGATGAGCCGGTTACCGTCTTTATATTCAAGCCAACGATATAAAACGTACATAAGTTTTGAAGAAACCCACTGCTCAAATTCCGATCACCTAACCACTCGGCTATCGTGATCCGGATAAACTTTTTAAATTTATCAAAAAAGTTTAGACTGTAATAACTATAAGGATAAACAAAGTATCTCGTAAGACTAACTAACGAGAGCGTATGTTATGTCAATTTTGGCTGCGATCCCTGAACATGCCTCGCAATGTACATAAAGGTCGGATCGTGCTGTGATCGTGGGCCTGGGTTAATGCAGTGGCGTCCCGGGATTCAAATACTAGCGTTTTTAAGAAGAAGTATAACTCTACCGCCAAATTAATGCACCTTCCACCGAAGACATTTTCGAGACAACGTGACAGTAGGTGAGCCCGTCGCCGTCTTTTTGTCCAAGCCAACGATATAATTCGTACATATGTTTTTGAAAAACCCATTGGTACGAGCCTGCCACCTGGGGATCGAACTCGGGTCTCGGGACTCAGAATTCCGACCAGCCAATCACTCGGCTATAGTGAAGATTTTAAGAAGATGATTAAAAGAAAAAAGGAATTGTTGTAAAGATCGTGACCGTTGGCGGGTTGTTCTTTCTGGCAAACCCTGTCAGGGATAACGCGTCCGATATTAATGTAATGTTTATCTGTAATGTATATTTAAGTGTCTTTGTGAGTGAAAAACATGACTTTCATGCTTCGCGTGCAAGTGATTCACATCCAATTCTTCTCTATCCCATTAGCCGACAGCCGGGAAAGTCGTGCGGAAACGATGAGAACAATTTTATCGATTTTTTTTGTAATTTTGTTGTTTCTTAAGTAATATATGTGTTGTTTTTGAACTTTTTCAATTTTTCATTATGTCACCGTCTCTTATTCCCCGAATACGAGGGGTACCTGAGCATCCACACTCAGGCAGCGATTGGTTGCCCGAGCGCGGGTGCCCAGAGGGGATTCTCCAGTACCGATGGTACTGGTACCCCCCTGGGGTATATTTTCTTCATCCGCTACCATGTTTTGGGGGAGAGGGGTGTGTGGGCCTCCGGTTACCTGCACTCACCAGACGAAACGCAGAAGTTTGTTAAACTTCTACTTGACGCCGGTATTCTGTGAGGTCGTGGTCCTTCCCGGTCGAGCCGGCCCATGCATGCATCAACAAAAGCTAAAGCGAGGTTCTACCACTGTTAAAATCATTGGTGACATCACAGTTTCCCTTGTAGTGTTGAGAAGGTCCATAAATCCAAGCGGTACGATTCTCTTGCCTTCAGTTGAACCCATAGCAAGACTCCTACCACAAAAAACATTTCGAAATTATTACAAGCTGCCCCCGCGGCTTTGCCCACAGTTTAATACTTAACTCGGAACCCTAATTATGTTTCAAAAATAAAAGTAGCCTATGTTACTCCTGATCACATTAGCTATCTGTCAGTGAAAGTCCTGTTAAAATCGGTCCTTTCATTTCAGAGATTAGCGGGAACAAAACGACAAACGGACAAAAATTGTAAAAAAAATTTTTTTGGTGCATCTGCCTTATAATATATACATGGAGTAAAAAGTGCTTATTTCCATATTACAAATATACACATTCATATAGATACCTTCATTCTTTATTCACTTTATTCGAATGAAATCCGAATCTAGCTACGTTTAAAAGTTACGAGTATGTTGCGAGCGATCCTCAGAGAATACCGGTAATCAGGAATTCATGTCACGCATAGTCTGTTGCCCAATATTGTAACAATCCTTCATAGAGTCCTTTCGAGGGTCTTTTTATATTTTACATCGTGCCGTGTGGTATAGGTGTCAGAATTTAACATCTAGCTTCTTCTCCTGGGTTGGAGGTATTAATTACATGATTATTCACAAAAAAATACATGAATAAAATTGTTTTGCCCGGTGATAAGGTACAAGGTTACAGGTACTGCGATCGCTTTGAAAAACTTAGAAAAAATTATTTTTAAAGAACTTCGAAAGAAGAAGACGACTTAAATGACTGTAATGTGTGAATATTTTTTCCGTTTTGAAACTAGATAAGTATACCAAAACGCAAATATACTTATGAAGTGGTTGGTGATCGGTCTTCGAGTCAAGAGATTCGAGTTTAATCCCCAGGCACGTAAAAATGTTTTTTTTTTAAAACTTATGTACGATGTATATCGTTGGCTTGGATATGAAGACGGCTACGGGCTCTCCACGTATCACGTTATCCCAAAAATGTCTTCGGTGTAAGGTGGACCGAAAGGACTTAAATTTCTAGACCTTTGTCTACCCCTGTATAGAGAATGGCGTGAAGATATACGTTTTTAGAATTTAGATAATTGATTTTTGACTGGTTCGTTACTTTCTTCACTTTAGGAAAGTAGCAGTCTGTAAATAACCACTGCTGGGCAAAGGCCTACTCTCAAGTATTCTTTGAGAGAAATTAGAACAGGGTCACGTTCTGCATGGTGCTCCAGCGCGGGCTGGCGGACTGATCTACGACTGTGATATTAATACTTCTATTTGACATTTTGATGAATGAAATTACTATTTTTTCAAATGACAAATTACATTTTAATTATTATTATATTTACGGCTATAGTGTTTTAACATTATTAATGATTCTTGAGATAACATGTAATTAATTCCTTTTGCCTTTTTTTGTAATTTTTTGAATTTCTGCTGACGGAATGTGTGGAACTAAATCTGAACGTAGGACAGTCTGTAGCATATTTCTGCAAATAAAATATCATTCGTTCATTCGAAATGAACCACTCATTTCGAATGATATTTTATGTGTCGGCTGTGGATTTAACCTGTCCTTGTTACTGTAATATCTCTAAAGTTTCACCAGGACGTGCTAGTACCGCACCTAGTTGTTGTATTGGTTATTATTATTCAGTTTCAACTCCTTTTCCTCTTCTACCACTTCTTGTAATGATCGGGGGCAGATACTGGGGTAGACAGAGGTCTAGACAATGAAGTCTTTTTGACCTGGTTTTTAAAGTAACCCAAAACATTTTTTTGTTCACAACGTGACAGGTGGTGAGCCTTTCAACATTTTAGAGACAAATCCAATGGCACAACATACTTACATACATATATATTTACATAGTTAAATATTCACATATACATATGAACATCCATGACCCAAATAGAAATATACACATCACACCCCAGCGGAATTCGAACACACATATCATAGCTTCCTAAGCAGGGTCTCAACGTACTGAGCTATCTCGCCGAGAGCAGTACATACATACATACATATCATCACGCCTCTTTTCCTGTAGGGGTAGGCAGAGACCACTTCTTTCCACTTGCTACGATCCTTACATACTTGTTTCGCTTCGTCCACTTTCATTATTCCCTTCATACATTCTCTTCGATTCAGGGTACTCTTGACCTGGCCTTTTTTCAGGACGTCCCTGATTTGGTCTTGAAACGTCCGCCTAGGTCTTCCCCTTCCTACACTTCCATTCACACTCGCCTTATATGCTTTTTCGTCAATCGTTCTTCATTCATTCTCTCGACATGGCCAAACCATCTCAGCATACCTTTCTCAATTTTAGTCACTACATCTTCTTTCAGACCACAACGTTTCCTTATTTCACCATTCCTTATCCTGTCGCTCAGTTTAACTCCTAACATACTTCTTAATGCTCTCATCTCAACTGCATTTACTCTGCTTTCATGTTTCTTCTGCCATACCCAACTTTCACTTCCGTACATGAGTGTCGGAACCAAAACTCCCCTATGCACAGCCAAACGAGCCTTGTTAGAAACCATCCGACTGCTCATAAAGGAGTGCAAAGCTCCATTCACCATGTTTCCTGCATTCACTCTTCTTTCAATATCACTCTCACACTTTCCATCTCTTGTGAACTTTGAACCCAGATACACAAACTCATTCACCTGTTCAATTTGTTCATCTCCAATCACTATATTGCAGTCTGTCATGACCTCATCTCTTTCAAACACCATTACTTTCGTCTTCTTTACATTCATCTTCATCCCTTCCTAACAAAATCTTCACTCATAGCAGTTACCATCTCCTGCATCTCCTCGGCTGAAGACGCAAGTAATACTTGATCATCAGCATAGAGAAAACATTTGACGAGTAACTCATTCATTCTCAACCCACTTTCATTCTCTTTTAAATCTGTCAAGCAATTGTCCATAAACAGATTAAACAGATTAAACAGCCACGGTGACGCTACACATCCCTTTCTAACACCTTTTCGATATTAAACCATTCAGTGTACGCCCTGTTTATCCTTACACAAGCACAGGAATCCCTATAAAGAGATTGCAATGCTCGTATGAGGATACTGCTGACACCTTTACGGACAATGCTGACCACAATTCATTCCTCACCACTCTATCATAGGCCTTTTCTAAATCCACGAACGTGCAATAGACCTTCTGGTTTTTAGCCAGACACTTTTCGGCTATGCACCGCAAGGAAAAGACCTGATCCGTACACCCCATTCCCTTTCTAAATCCCGCTTGTGCATCCCATACTTTTTCGTCCGTTTCATTCACAACCCTTTCAATCAACACTTTCGCATACAATTTACCGACGACGCTGAGAAGGCTTATACCGCGGTAATTTACGCAGTCCTGCCGTGACCCCTTTCCCTTATATAATGGCACGATTACGGCTTTGCACCAGTCTCCCGGTACTTGCCCATTTTGCCAGCACATATTGAAAAGGCGGTACAGCTGACTAGCCACTAAGCCCTGTCCAGTCCTCAGCATCTCGACGGTAATCCTATCATATCCGGCAGCCTTACCAAATCTCATACTTTTCAACGCTTTTACTATTTCATCCACGCTTATCTCACTGTCATCAACATTTATATTAACCATGGAAGGTGCCGGGTGTTGTACCTGCACTTCCTCTCTTTCAAATAAACATTCAAAATACTCTTTCCATCTCTTTAACACATATTCTTCTCCTTTTATAATGCTCCCATCTTGACTCCTGATTGTATTCAGCTCCGAGGTAGAGGTTTTTCTTCTGGCTGTATTGACGGATTTCCAGAAAAACTTGATGTTTGACTGGAAATCTTCAGTGAGCCTCCTATCAAAATCATCCTTTTGTTCTTCTTTCTTTCTAGTCACAACATCTTTCGCAGCTGATTTGAATCTTTTATACTTCTTTCTCGCTTCCTTTATCACGTCATTCGTCGCCTTTTTGAAGTTTTTGGTTAGCTTTTGTTGCTAACCAATCCAACCACGCTTTCTTCTTTTCTTGCACAGCCTTTTGTACATCTTTATCCATCCACACATTATACTTCTTTCTTCCTTTCCTCCGTTTAGCTACTCCGCATACCTCAACAGCAACATTCACGACTCCTTTCTCAAATGTCTCCCACAAATCTTCAATCACACATATCTCTTCTATGCCTTTAAAACTTTCTATCAGTTTCTACATACTCGTCTTTCTTATCTTTTTCTTGTAGATTTTCCACTTTTATTCTGTCCAAAACACTGTAGGCTCGGCCTCGGTGTCGCCAAAGTTTAAAGATGCCATGTATTCGGGCTATGACCAGGAAGTGGTCTGTGTCAAGGCCTACACCGCGGTATGCTCGAGTGTCTAGCAGGTTCTTCCTCAATCTTTGATCCACAATAACAAAATCAATTATACTTCTAGACTCACCTCAATTCTTGTATACAAATGGATCTTTTGTGATCAAACATTGTATTGGCCACGCACAGATTCCATTCCAAGCATACTTCAAGTAGGCTTCTCCCATTTTCGTTCACTCTCTCGTCCCCAAATGTACCCAGTACTCCTTCATACCCATCACGCTTTACTCCAACCCACCCATTAAAGTCCCCTAACATCACGATCCGTTCATTTTCTCCGCATTTATTCAAGACCTCTCATGCTATCCCAAAATTCCTCTCTCTTTTGGGCTTTTAATGACCCACCCCTCGCAGATCCGTCGGCATAAACCCCAAGGATAAACAAGCGGGTGAGTCCAACTTTAACCTAACCCAGAGGAGTCTTGGGCTTACACATTCATGCTCTATCACACATTCAACTATTCGAGAGGAAAGAATCACACCAACTCCCTGACAGCCTCGGCTGGTTTGGGGACTCCTGACCAGTATGCCGTGTAGGGACCATGAACCGTGGTGTCACATCCTTTCCTCTTGGTTTCGTTCACGCACAGGATATCTATACATCGTTCGTCCATCATCTGACATACTTCATCTACCTTACCATCCATTCCTCCTCTTACATTCAACGTAGCGAAGCGGCTCTCCATGGCCGCTGCCCCCGCGAGGAACGAGACGTGATGGGTGGCGAACCACATCGCCGCCATTTTGGTAAGTAAAATTCACCATTGCGTTCCCACGAGTAGCAAGGGAAAGGTTTGTCCACCCCAGCAGAGCCCCGCATGCCAGGGTAAGGCTAGCCTAATTCTGGGTCGCCCGGTCCCAGGGCAGTGTGGCACGCTAACGACTAGGCTTGCCTAGCCATGCATCCATCCGCACGGCAGACGTTGGATTGGCGGAGAGAATAGGAGTAAGGAAAGGGAAGTATAGGTTGTGAGAAAAGAAAGATTGGTAAGTTAAGGTGGGAAGTACGAAAGGTAGGATATTACCGCCCAGGAAGGCAAGGATAGGACAGTAATAGCTAGGAAGCCGGGGTCGCATACCCGTATACCATACCACAACTACTGACAGGTAAGTTAGGATGAGTATCCCTGACTGTGACTCTGCTCTCGTGAGCAGTTCTCCCCTTAATATTGATAATTTTCACCCATATTAGATCTAAACGTAATTTTATTTTATTTAAGCTTACATAGGCATATTTAGGTCTTTATTTTGAAAAGAGTTGTTGTTAATTAATTAATTATTAATTATTATTTATTAATTATTCAAGCGTATGTGCCAGGAAATCTCTCATTAACAAATATAAATTAACAATACAAAGTAAGTAGCTTCATCCATTTGGCAATGTTAATATAGTCTTCTGCCAAGCTATATCTTGTACAATGATGATTGATAGATAAGTATGTCATATAATATTCTGTTTCAGATTTTCTTCATAATCTTAAACAGCGTATTTATGGCGTTAAAGCCGCCTCTTCAATTTTTTTTCACGACCCGTTGGTGTCGTAAAGGAAAAACCCCCAAAAGATCATTGACTACCAGCCGAAGATAGCAGGTACAGACCGGTGATGGCCAGCAGAGTCTAATGGGCGAGTTCGAAGCTCCTGTGTTTGCCAATCCGCTTACCGAGCATAACAACTACCAAGTAATCTTGACGCAATTCCCAATACAGGGATAGACTGAGGCCTAGTCTAGACAATGAAGTCACTTCGACCCACCTTCCACCGAAGATATTTTCGGGAGAGCGTGATAGGTGGTGAGCTCGTGGCCGTCTTTATGTCCAAGCCAACGATGTAATTCGTACATAAGTAAGTCTTTGAAAAACCCGTTGGTACGAGCCTGCTACCTGGGGATCGAACTAGGGTCTCTTGACTCGAAGTTCCGACCACCCAACCACTTGGCTATCGTGACTTAAACTAATAGTAATTCTATTTGATTGTTTTTTTTAATATTAATGCAATTTGCTTAGCATAATTAATATGCCTTTTTAGCGTCGCAAAATTGGGTAGGTGCTAGCTGAAAATCAGCGTTGGTTAATCTTCCGACATTATGCTGAGACTGTACCGTTTCATTTGGTACGACACGGGTATTTCTTATTGTTATTCAGCATATGCTTATATTTAGTTTCTTTTCTTCTTTTTTTACCGTTTATGTGTACTTGTATTGATTGTCTTTGTGTTTATGTAAATGAATGAATTATTCATTCAGCATTACTACTGCTTGTGTTTTGCAGTCCGTACTCCAATATATTAGGTTATTTATGTAAAATTATAGAAAGCAAATTATTTCAACGCTCTTACGGCTGCTGTTAACTTCTATTTTAGGGTTGCATATCTGTACAGTTATGTTATATGCATATCGTGCGCAATCCATGATGGTACATTCCTTAATTCGATTTCGAGTGTAGTTGTGGTTTCACCTGGAATCGAGATCATCGAAATATATAAAACGATGCGGCAAGAGTGAACTTGAGATACTACAAAACGTGTCACAGATTCGTATCCGCTAGTCAACAATTCGTATACAAGCATTAAAGTGATTCCCTCGAAGACTGTTAATTTTAAAAGCATTGCTAAGAGTAAAAAACACCGGTGATTTATTTTTTTATCAATCGTATAAAAAAAATGTTAATATTTACAAAACTTATTAATTAAAAACTATTATAATCATAGAGCCCCACTCCTCGTGGCATGGTACCAAGAACGCTGGCTGCATTTCCACGTCGAATGGCTAGACTTAACCGTTGAGCGAGAAAAGAATCAGCCCTCTTGTCACCAGCGGCAAAGATAAGTCGCGGATACAATTCCTTTAGAAACTGCATCGCGCGGGTACCCCATGGACCGATTGTTTCTACGGCAAATGGAACAAATGTATAGTCTCCTTTCAAAGACTCATATTTCCGCCATTTACCCGATTCAGCTGCCTCTGATGCCGCCCGGCCCTTATCGAAGTACACTTTATATGAGAGGCCACTAATGTATCGACGCAAGTTGCGTCCCACACAAAGGCTTTGCCTCTCTCCCAAGGGACTAAAGTCAAGCCGTCGAATCTCTTACCATCCTCCCTAAGTATTCCACAAGGCTCTAAAACCAAGGGAATATTTATGGAAACAAGAGCCCTTCGGATGATTTCATTCAAGAAACCGTGACGAGACAGTCTGCCGGCACTTTTTTGGCATGAAAGTCCGTGGAGGCCTAACTCGTCGACGTCACTGCCATAAGGACATCGACGTGGTTGACAAATCGATGCTCCCAAACGTATTCCTACAGCTATTCGTAAACATTCGTTATCCAGTAATATACCAAGGTTACTTGATGGTAAAGCATGTAGCCAGTAACTGGATTCCTTTGTCCAAACACCTAGAAAGCGGGTGCGGTCTCTGTCATAGTGAAAATTGTTCTGTAAGCATTTCTGAACATTCTGAACCAACGGTATATACCACCATTTTGTGAGTTAGGTTCCAGTGCAATATCCTCGCCGGGACAGAGACGTAACCATGCTTCTCTTGCCTCGGTAGCAAAGGTCAAGTCCAAATCATTCTTAAGAATTTAAGTGACAAATCATGAACACTGTGTACGGAGGCAAGGAAAGCTGACAGCGCAATATTAGAAACCTCTCTTATACCGGTACCTCCAAATCTAACAGGTAAAGTAGCTTGAGTCCAGCTAGATGAGACTAAAGAAAAATTTAGCATTTTTCCCAAAGCTATTTTGAGATTAAGGTCAATTTGTTATAAAAAATCAGAACCTTTCCACGCTGGACTCGAGCAGAGTAAATAAGTAAATTAAGGAACAAGAACGCAATATTTTAAAATAATAAGCGCTATATGAGAATTAAGGATATAGAGTTTATTAACATGTTCTAAAAACTGATCAAATTTTACTTTCAAGGAGGTTTCATACTCTCTATAAATAACGAGGCTCCAAGGAGGTAAAAAGGATCCGCCTCAGTTACTTTAATGCCAGGAGATATATTCTTAAAATTTCGAAACAAACTGTGTCTATGAGAAGACAAACGGTCAGTAATGAAAAGTTCACATTTAGTATTATTTAATTCAAGGCCAATGTTTCTAAAATTTTGAATAATTTTTTGAAGGTCATTTTGTACGTCATCTGGCTTTCCTCCTAGGGTTCCATCATCTAGGTACCAAACATTGAGTTTGGATTTTAACTTTGAAATAATCGGTTGAATTCCCAAACTAAACAATGCTGGGCCCAGTGGGTCGCCCTGCTGAACTCCGACGGCTGAGTCAATTAAATGATTTTCGTAAAATAAATTAGAGTTTTGACTGTAACATTGCCAAACGTAATGGTAAATTTCCGGGGTATGTTTCGCAACCTCCTTCAGCAGGGTTGATCTTTCGAGCGAGTTAAAGGCATTCCTAAGATCAATTTTCAAGAGATTATCTGTTTCACAATTCGTTAAAAAAGTACGCACTGAATGTACAGCTGTCTCACAACCTCCTCTGCTAACGAAGCCTAACTGAATAGACTGAAATTTTGACTTTAGATCGGAGGTGATGTGCCTACATGCTAATTTAGAAGTTAAACGTCTAAAAGTGGAACCAACAGCTATAGGGCGGATACCGTTACCTTTTTTTTAAAGGCACATAGCCTTGCTCCATATATGATTTTAACAAAATTGGGATTTACATTGCCAGAAAGCATAAAATTACTTAATTTTGTTATGTCGTCCAAAAGAATTCGGCCGACGTCACCGCTTACAAGATCTTTTAGATGTTGAGGCGTAGTTCCGTCAATGCCGCCGGCAGAGCCGTTTGAGAAAAACATAATTGCCTTTAAAGTATCGTTTTCCGAAACTTGTAATTGCTGATAAAAAGGATCAGGAGGTGACGTTGAAGCAAGGAGGAATTGGCCTTAGGATGCTTCTGATGTAAGCTTTCAAGGGTGTCCGCATTGTGAGGCGCCGGGATATCATCTGAAAATAAAATACGTGATGCGTTTTTTAAATACCATCCATAACATTAGACTCAACAACTTTTTTTAAATCAAAATTATCTATTAAATATCGGTGAATCTAAATTTTGAAAAGAATTGTTTTTAAGCTGGGACGTAACTGACTTACGCCCCGTTTTGTCAACATGAAAATGAAAATATGCAAAGTAAAATAATTTTTGCCAACTAGTTACAGTGTTAAAAGTAAAACAATTTTGAATGGCATTTGATAAAACTTCCTCTAGGAATCCCCCTAAGTATTGGGACATTACAGTGGTAATAATAAATTTGGTCCTTTAAATTTTGAAAATTGGTTTGTTTAATATCTCTGATTGGGCCATGAGAGTGGACGGGAGGCTGTGAAACCGAAATTGACTGTGGATGACAACGTCTAATATGTATATTTAAACCTCTTTTACCTTTAAAAATCCTACCGTCCGAACAATTTCGACATTGTAGGAATTCCGGTTGAGAGTTGGTAGGCGCGATATTCATAAACTAATTATTATATCTTAAATAAAATTAAAGTTGCTAAGGTCTGCTGCGTCGCTTCCAATCAGTTAAGACGGACCACTGAGTGTAGACCTTTGATCAGATGTAGGCATGCCGTACAGCGCACTAAAAGTAAAAGTAATATTTGAAATACAGACATAATTATAGATTACCACATAAATTATAAAATAATTCCCAGGTTTTTCCAAATATTTAACAAATATACTTATTCCTTGACAGTTGACAAGCTCCGAAATACAATATTACCACGTTTGACAAAAAATGTAACTGAAATCATAAAAACCTTTTAATATCATATTTATTTAAATTTTATCAACTTTTTACGATAATTTAAAACGTAAAAATAGTAAAAGTTATTAAAATAAATTTATTTAAATATACTTAGATCTTGACACGTTGACAGACGTCAAGTTTTTTTTAATAAATAATTAACCAATAGTAATTATTTGTTATATCGATTAAATATATTTATTAAACACACCATGTTTCGTTTAAAAATTGGAGCACGAATAAAAGGATACGAATTTAGAAATCAGCGCATAAATCAATATAGGTCTCTTTGTTTTCACTAGCGCTCCAAAGGGTTACGCATTTCCAAATTGATAGGCGTACGACGTGATGTACTTTTAACAAAGCTTTTCCCAATTTATTTAGGTATCTGTCTGCTATGGTGAAAAGGAATTACGTACCTTTGATTTTTAGACAAATTAAGACGTATGTACGTATTTTTTTGATACGTATTTATGGATATTGTATTCTGATAACAAACTTGGTCTTAAACTATATATAATTTTATGTTATAATATCCTAACCAATAAAATGTAATGAAAATATATTTGGTGGAATGAGGGTCAAAGTGAATATTGTTTAGACTAGACCTCTGTCTACCCCTGTATTGGGAAATGCTTGAAGATATTTTTTTTTATTTTAACCAATAAAAACTTGCAGTTTGGTTAAGCCGTAAAAAGTACCACCGCTTTCTTCCTTTGGACCCTGGATGACGTAAATAAAGGAAAAGCCTAACGATCGATGGCGGCTATCATGAAAAGTATCATATCAAAATAAAATCACGAACAGCATTCTAAGCTAGCGAAAGAGGTATGTAAGGATCGTGACACTTGGCGATCTGTTCTCTCTGGCTACCCCATCAGGGATTGTGCGTGAAGATAAGTAAAAAAAGTAAAAGTAACAGCATTCTCAAGTTAGTGAAGTGAAGGAAAGAGATCCATCTGGACAACTCACCCAATGTTCAGTTAGACAACGTAATTCACCAAATGGAGACGGTTATTTTTTGTACATATACACCCAATATTCCCAATAGAGAGCTAGACAGAGGTCTAGACACTCAAGCTCGTTCTGTCCTCCTTTCACCGATGCCTATTTGTGACAATATGTAAGGTGGAGAGCTTTTGCCGTCTTGTTATCCAAATCAACGATACGACGTACTTGCATACATACTTATTTAAATAGATAAATATGTACATAAAATCGAGTACGAGCGTCATCGTCACACAGATTTTTGTCCCTTGCGGGATTCGAACCTACAACCCCAAGCATCCTAGTAAGGGTCACTAGCAACTAGGATATCGGGTCATTTATCGTCTTGTATTTTTATTAATCATCTTTACATGTTATTTATGAACTGAACAGTTTTAATGCATCAAATACAAAATCAGTATCAAATACCCAAGCAAGTGAAAGTATTAAATCAATTTATACAAACTTTAATTCACTAAGAAATGATCTATATAAGAAATGGTCTATTTACACAACGGTCATGGCGAAAAGCCGTCGCAAAGTGTTGCCTTACGCACTCCGAAACTGAAAAAAAAAACGGAATAAAGTTACTTTAGGCAGGATAAGTTGCCATTGTTCCTGCTATTCAAGGAAGTAGTATAAAATATTAAACAATTGTAAGGGAAAAATGTGTATATACATTGGAAAGAAATTAGTGTAAAAAACTAAATGATGTGAAAGGAATATCTATTTCCTCTAAATGTGATAAATAAATACATAAATACATCCATACATAGATAGGAACAACATCACATCTATCCCAATGTAAGATGCTAAAGCCCTTGAAGGTACCACAAACACCCATGCCCGAGAAAATGTAGAAAAAGTGGTTTTCCTACATTGACCCGATCGGGAATCGAACCCAGGACCTCGAGATGGCGTCACCTTAAAACCGCTGTTTACGCCGCTCGTCCATGGAGGTCGTCTAATCATAATGTTGTTCATTCTGTGTTTAATATTGTAGCGATAATTGCATATTTTTGTTCCCATAAATGTATAAGCATGTACATAATAAAAATTTACTTTATACATGACTTTATAAAAGCATATACATGCATAAATATATAGACCTCACTCTTCTGCATGTGCCTAAAAATACCTATGAATGACACTTTTGTTGCCCATCCCGCCGTGCCCTAATTGAGAGTAGTGAGTGACGATGTCCGATCGAAACCATGCACCATCACAAACTGAGTAGTTTTTTTGGTGACATATGTGCATAATAGCCAGTAAAACTCTACTGCAGAACCATAAGTCTCTCCCGTAAGGTTATGTTAGAATAAATTATTGTGAGACTTCCTTAGGTGATGAGATATACTGTTATGAACATTTTTATAGAACCTCCATACACATTTAGGATAAGCAGATCGTTAATTTATGACACCAACGGGAAAAAGAGGGCAGTACATTCTTACGTCGTAACCACTCGGAAAATTTTTGTCTGTTTTAAATAAAACAAACAAAAATTCTCGATAAAATGTCAATTTCATTACAATTACAAACACAACTCTCATGATCTTTACTAGGGATAGAAAAGTTATCAAGATACGAATAAGTTTCTTTCTTCCTTATAATAGGATCATCGATTAAAGATTAATGGGAAAAAGTTTTGCGAGCCTACTTATGAAAAAGAAACAACAAGGAGGAACAAACAAACTTGTATTATTGGATTAGATGCTAAAGTATGACATAACAATATCAATTCGAATAACTTTTCAAAATGATAATATAATTTTAGTTGTGCTGTTTTGCTTAAGACGCGTGTAAAGAAGGCATAACTTTTATAAATATTACTAAATAAAAAATGTAATACTTTTACAAAATGTTAAGTTTTTAAATTCCTGTTTCATAAATCTTAAAAGTCACGATAGCCGAGTTGTTGGGTGGTCGGAATTTCGAGTCGAGAGACCCGAGTTCGATCCCCAGATGGCAGTACCAATGAGTTTTTCAAAAACTTATGTACGAATTTCATCGTTGGCTTGGACATAAAGACGGCGACGGGCTCACCACCTGCCACGTTGTCCCGAAAATATCTTCGGTGGAAGGTGGGTCATAGGGACTTAATTGTCTAGTCTTGACCTCTGTCTACCCCTGTATTGGGAATTGCGTGAAGATATTTATAAATCTTAAAAATAAAATTAGAATGCAATTTTATTGATTTTTAAAGCATATTTATGCTGAACTTTTACGTTATTAAATTAATCTCTTTATTTTAATAATAGAAAAGGGCTATGAAAGATTTCTTTCGGAGAAATAGAAATGTTATTAATTATATTAAAATAATAATGCTTTTGATTTATTTAGCGAAACTTATAATACAAGATTTCTATAAAATTTTATTATAACACTAGCTGTCTCCTACGGCTATGCTCGCGGTTTAACACTTAATGGAGACCTCTAATTATTTTACTAAATTTATAAAAATATTATTTTAAAAATAGCCTGTTACTCCTTATTACATCAGCCAGTATGTAATAAGGAGTAAGGATTTGCCAGTGAAAATTTCGTCGAAATCGGCCAGCCATTTTAGAGGTTAGCTAGAACAAACAGACAGACAGACGAAAATTGTAATTTTTTTACAATTATACATTCATATACATAGTAGTAAAAAACGGTTATTTCAATATTACATACAGACTCCAATGTCATTTATATATATATATATATATATATATATATATATATATATATATATATATATATATATATATATATATATATATATATATATATATATATATATATATATATATATATATATATATACATACTTCTTTCGCTTCTTTCAGATTCATCATCTTCTTCATACATGCACGTCTAGGTATCCGAGTACTCTTGACCCTCCCTCTTCGAGCAATTGGCTCACATGGTCTTCGAAAGTTAGTCTAGGTCTACCTCGACACCTTTTAATATTAACTTTCACGCTATATTTTCTTCACCATTCGGTCTTCACTAATTCGCTCAACGTGCCCAAAGCATCAAAGCACGCCCTTATCCATTTTTATATTGCGAATCTCTTCGTTTCGCTTTCAGTCGGCCATGGTAAGGCCGCACATTTTACGAAGAGATCGCATCTCCACTGCATTCAACCTGCTTTTTGCTTCTTCTGGCATACCCAGGTTTCGCTGCCATATAACAAAGTCGGTACGAACATTGCGTTATGTATTGCAAGGCGTGCACTTTTCACAACGCCTTGCCTTTTGATTAACGCAGTCAGGGCACCAATGGCTTTGTTCCCGGCAGCGACACGCCTGTCCACATCTAAATCACATCTTCCATCCCGGCTAAACGCACTCCCCAAGTATACAATTTCATTCACCTTTTCTAGACATTCCTGATTTACCCAAATTTAGCACTTTGTTCTTTCTTTGTCCCTTTCAAATACCAGAATCATAGTTTTATTAGCATTCAAACGGAGACCATTAATTTCACATTCTTCTTTCATACACGTGACTAATGCCTGCAGTTCTGCCTCTGATGGTGCAATAAGCACTGCATCATCTGCATATAGCAGACAAATTACTTTATGTCACCCAATTTCACACCCAAACAACTATCTTTCAGCTTCTGTAAACAGCTGTCGAGATACAGTATGAACAGCCAGGAAGACATGACACAACCCTGTTTTACGCCCGTTTCGACGCTAAACATGGGTGACAGGTCATGCCCCACCCACATACAGGTTTTACAGTCACAGTAAAGTGACTGCACAGCCCTCAGCAATCGACCATCCATACCATACCCCGGCAACAGTTCCCGCATTTCCTTCCTTACAACCCTATCCAATGCTTTCTCAAGATCCACAAAAGCACAGAAAATCTTCTGGTTAGCATGCCAGAAGCAGAAGAAAACATTTGATCAGTGCATCCTCTTCCAGGTCTAAATCAGCATTGTGCCTCCCATAGAAATCTTTCCGATTTATCTTGCATCCTACGAACTACGAAGGATCAAAACCTTCGAGTGAACTTTACTTGCTAAACTGGTCAAGCTTTTCGCCCAATAGCACCCGCAGTCATAATGTGAACCTTTAACTTTATATAAAGACACAATGACCGCGGATCACCAATCATCCGGAACAGCCCCCGTTCGCCAGCACAAATTGCACAGCAGATGAAAGCTGTTCCAGACGCGTGGCCCACCATACTTAACCATTTCAGCAGTAACTCTGTCTAGTCCCGCAACCTTACCACATTTCAAACTTCTAATCGCACTTTCAATCTCTTTCATACTGATGACCTCAGTGTCATCGAGGTCCGAGTCTGGCGTACCAGTCACGGCGTCACCCCCACATACTCTCTATAAAATTCGCTTCATCGCTGCATGACGTCCGATTTTTCTGAGAGGACGTCATTGGTTCCTGAAAACACTTTATTCATTCTTAAGGCTGTCGCACCAATCCGGGTCCTTCCAACCTCTTTCCGGAAGAGTTTGTAGTTCTCCTTGAAGTTGTGCGACAACCTTTCGTCCGCTTCCATTCTACTCCTTTCACGCACTTCCTCAATCAATGCTTTCGTGTGAACTTTCTGGAGCTTATATCTTTCTTTCCTCTTCTCTCTCATATCCTTATCATTACTAGAGGCCAAGTAGTCTAACCATGCTTTCTTCTTCTTATTTACTGCTTCTTTCACTTCGTCATTCCACCATGCATCACCCTTTTTACCACTACCTCTTTTCACATCTCTAAGGCTTTGCCATATTTCTTCCACACATTCTTTTCTGACATCGATGCTGTCCAGCTTTTCGGCTACCCTTGCTTGATATTTATCCTAAGTGTCCGCTTCCTGAAGCTTCCAGGTTCGGATGCTACCGACCGACTGTGGTTCTGCTATCGCGAACAGACCCCTAAATCTAGTAATCACTAGATAGTGATCCGTTCCCAGGTCAGCACCCCGGAACACTCGCGTATCCATCACCTGTTTTCGCAGTCGGACATCCACCAGGAATAAATCGATCATACTTCTCTTATTCTTTCTTGTTCTAGTATACACATGGATTTTCTTGTGACTAAACATAGTGTTTGTCACAAGAAGACCCTTTTCCTTGCATACAGCCAGTATAAGCTTGCCAGCATCGTTAACCCTTTTATCCCTAAACGTTCCAAGCACCGACTCGTACCCTGGCCGAGCGGTACCAACCCATCCATTCAAATCACCACATACAACAATTCTTTTGTTTTCTCTAACCACGTCTAGAATTTCTCTTACATTCTCCCAAAACTCCTCCAGCTCAGCTGTGGACGACGAAGCTAACGGCGCATAAACACCTAAAAGGAATAACTTCGTCAGTCCCAATTGAAAGCGAACCCAGAGAAGTCTCGAGTTAACAACCTTATATTTAGTCATAACATCGACCAACGTAGACGACAGCAGCACCCCACTCCCTGGCAGGCGCTCTCGCCTCCGGGACTCCGGACCATAGAGCTAACGCCCCGCCAGGGAGCTCTTCATTACCGCAGCCCTTCCGCTTGGTCTCCGACAAACACACGACATCTAACGAATATAATGAATATATACGAATGAGTTGATTGAAATAATGAAAGAAAGAGAATTCTTTTTGTCTTCAGACAGAATACAAGAGGTATTGGAAATATATCCACAGAGGTCGAAACAAATTAGCCACTTTATCCCAATTTGGTACAACATGGCAGATGGTTGGCTATATCCATATTTGTGTCAAAACCAAGATATACTTACCTAGATATATTCTTAGAAAAAAAAAAATATATATATATATATATATATATATATATATATATATATATATATATATATATATATATATATATATATATGTATATATATATATATATATGTATATATATATATATATGTATATATATATATATATATATATATGTATATATATATATATATATATATTTTCTAAGAATGTATCTAGGTAAGTATATCTTGGTTTTGACACAAATATGGATATAGGCTAACCATCTGCCATGTTGTACCAAATTGGGATAAAGTGGCTAATTTGTTTCGACCTCTGTGTATATATTTCCCAATACCTCTTGTATTCTGTCTGAAGACAAAAAAGCTAGAACATTCACCGTAAAAATAGTTCTCGAGATTGCAGCGCGTCTGTAAATGCCGCAATAGAGTGAAAGGATGCATGCTATGTCAACGTCAATGCTTTATTGCGGTATGCTTCTTACTCTGCACAAACGTTTCTAGGAAATGCATCTTAATACTAAATTCTGCTGAATAGCTTTCATGGTGTCAGAATCAGTCGGTATTATAAGTTTATTATAAATAAATAAGGTCGAAACATAAAAATTGTACAAAAGCAAAAAGAAAGGGCCTTAAAGGAAGAGTCAGGAAGTCAGGTAGCCAAGTCCTCTTGACTCGTCGGACAGAAGTCCAGGTAAAGATAACTGAACGCAGATTTTCGCAGAGGCAGTAGTATAAGCCAAACACTGTGTAGAGTTTTATTTTTTTATTATTGGGTTAAATAAACAATATTACTATAGAATATTAAAATACATACTTATACAACTATAACTTAATTGTGATACCAACACCATTTACGCGCAGGAACGCTACTACAAGATAATTATTTATAGGTACAAAAAATATCCTGCGTACGTAATAATTAAGACAAAATCTATGTCAGTTCACTTGACACATGAATTTTATACAAATAGAGAAAATCATTTATTCATATATATTCATATATAAATGATAATATGTTATAAATTATTTTATATATATATTCAAACAAATGTTTGACAAAACTCTTAAAAGAGAAGAATTAAAGGTTTAGTTTTGTATGAAAAATTGTAATTTCTGGGTTTATACGTATGAATATAATCAACATATTACGTACCATTGACGTAATATGTTGATTAAAATTATGAATTATGGATTCGCCACAATTTTTGACAGTACATCGTTATACATATTTGCGTATCCATGTTAATTACCTCAGTTAATACATTCAGGTGAAACTTTGTGGAAATTAACTATTATAAAATGCAATTGCTTGCGGAATCGTGAAATTAAGTTTATAATAACATCTTTACTAATGTTTGGGTAATTGGAATTCGAGTCAAGAGACCCAAGTTCGATCCCCAAGGCTTTTTTCAAAAACTTATGTACGATTTTTATACAATCAATCTAAGACTTGGACATATAGATGGCGTAGGGCTCACCACCTATCACGTTGTCCCAAAAAATATCTTCAGTGGAACGTTGTCGAAAGGACTTATTGGGAATAGCGTGAAGATATATTTATTTTTATTTTATTATCTTTACTTACACGGGAGAATCCGCAGGTTGACAGCTAGAACAGTATAAAAATATTTAAATAAAATAAACATTTGCAAGTCAACGGTAAAATTTTGCTCATCACGTCTCTCAAAAATTCATAGGGGAAATGTATAACGGTTAATAAGATTGTTATGACATATTTCACCGTACGTTAAAGGCTCTAATAATATTTACGGTGCGAATGAAGTCTGCAGCAGACGTAGTATTTTATGAAATTTCAGGTGAGGTACAATATTATAGCAGTTTAACACGAGTTCTTAGCAATAATATGTTTATTTGTGGTTTATATTCCTTCTTTTTCTTCACTATTTTACAATGCCATGTGTATAGAGTGCCAAAATTAAATAATTTATCTAGGTTTCTGTACAAATTTGAGAAAGCATTGAATGAATTATCAAAAAAGAATTACGAGTTTATCTTAGTAGCTAGAGACTTTAATATGGATTTCCTAAAAATAACAATATGACTCAAGATTTCGAATGTTTGCTCTTAAATAATAATTTGAAGCTTGTGTTGAGACAACCCACTAGACTTAAAAGTCAAACCTGTATTGACAATTTCGCACATATGTTGATGTTATAGAATTTGCGTTATCAGACCAGACAGCCCAAATTATTTCATATCCAATAAAAACAATTTCTACGTTGAAATATTGGCGTATTAAGCGCCGTGACTATTCGCAGGATAACTTAAATAAATTCTTAAAAAATTAAAAAAAAATATATCTTTTAGTGATATTTATGATTCACATGATTCCAACAATGCATACAATAGTTTTATTGAGGACTTTAAATTATTATATGACCTTTGTTTTCCGTATAAAATTGTAACCTTAAAACTAACAATAAAGTACAATGGCTGTCACGTGGTATAAAATTGTGTAGTAAAATCAAAAGAAAATTATGTATATATATATATGTATATATATATATATATATATATATATATATATATATATATATATATATATATATATATATATATATATATATATATATATATATTTATATATATATATATATATATATATATATATATATATATATATATATATATATATATATATATATATATATATATATATATATATATATATATATATATATATATATATATATATATATATATATATATATGACGGCGCATTCGAAATATCATCGGTCAGAATACGCCGGAACTAGATTTGACAGTTGTCATTTCTGGCGGAACGTCGTCTCGATGGTCGGCGCGGCCATGTTGGCGGTAGAGGATCAGTAACCGCCATCGGTAGCGCACCACGTTTTTCGACGGATCGCTCTTGTTCCGTGTAATCGTATTATTACTGTGTGATCGTGATTAATGTGTAAAGTTAAAGAGTGTCTATGTTAATTGTAGTAAATTGATTGTTCGAATAATTCGAGTGTAACGTTAATAATTATTTGCAAAGTAAAGTGATTATATTACAATCTGTTCTGAACTTTTATCTTGTTCTCCGCCTATACGCCCAAGCAAATAACTATGGCTGATCCTGAAGACCCTACCCAGCCCTGTGCCTTCATCAGAAGTGGGATGGACGCGGAGCAACAAAGAGAAGAGAGGCAGTCGTTATCGGACGAAAACAATGCAACTAAGTTACTGAATAGTTTGCAAGCGCTTCTTACACGAGCATTTGAATCATCGCAAGCGCAGACTGCCAGGAGTAACTCCAGCGTCGGTGCCGTTCAACTCATTCCATTTAACCCCGATGACCCTGAGGCTGACATTGAAGGTTGGTGCTGAGTTACAGAGTTAATTGTTCAAAATAAGTGCCTCGAGGGTATTGATTTGCTTATGACTCTTACTGGTGCCTTGAAGGGCGTGCAGCAACATGTATCACCAAGCTCAACTTGGACAAGTTGTCATGGGATGTTATAAAACAGACTTTGATAGCCAAGTTCTCTAAGCCGAAGCTGCCTCAAGACCACTTTGACGAGATATTACGTTTTCAAATAGGCTCAAAGGAAACTGCTTCCGAAGCTGCCCTAAGATTATGGAACATGATAGAAAGTATTCCAAAGACCGAAATGCAGGAAGATGTGATCACCGGCTTTGAGATTTCCGTGTTAAGTCAGAAGGACGGCTTGATACGTCGGGAGTTGAACACTCATGCTGTTACTACACGTGCCCAGCTATTTAGAACTCTTGGTGGGTTATCAGTGAAACGACGTATCGAAAGTCCAGATGCTTACGAATTTGATACGAAGCGAGCCCGATTTAATGATAATACCAGATTTCCTGGCAAATGCCATTGGTGTGGATTACCTGGTCATCGACTAGCAGAATGCAGGAAAAGAAGAGACGATTATGGATCCAACACCTCTACGCTTCAAATTTCTTCAAAGTCAGCCCATGCCCCAGACAGGGACAGACTACGTGTTACTCTTGTAGCAAACCTGGTCACCTAGCAACGGTCTGCCCTGACAAGAATAGTGGCAGTACAGTTTCAAGGAAAGAGGTCAACATCTGTGAGCAACGACTGTCGAGGGGCATTTTAAAGACGTCATCTGGTGAGCAAGTTTCTTTTCTATTTGACAGTGGGTCTTCCTGCTCTCTTTTAAAAGAAAGTTTTAGTGATAAGTTCTCGGGTACTGTACGCAATGATCTTGTCTATTTAACTGGTATTGGGGTGATGAAATTAAGTGCACAATGCAAATTTTAAGCACTATAAATATTGATGATATTTCGAATCGGTAATTTTCCACGTAGTTCCTGACCGTTATATTTTAGAACCCGTGATTATAGGTAGGGGCATTTTAGAAAGAGGAGTTGGCGTACAGATTGATGGTGATAAATTGAAGTTTTATTTAAAAACTTAAATAATTTCTGTGAATCTAGTATAGTGAGGCCGGATCTTACCCAGATTGATACGGATCTTATAGGCGATGATAGAAAATCTCATAACGCTCCTAAACAAGTACGCTGATAGTTTTATAGACGGTATTCCAAGTAGGCGTGTGAACACTGGCGAGTTAGAAATTACTTTGATAGATCCTCATAAGATGGTGCGCAGGTGTCCTTATAGGTTGGCCCCAGTGGAAATGCAAGTCGTAAGGGAAAAGGTTGAGGAACTTCTAAATGCAGGTGTTATCCGCGAGAGTTCGTCACCGTTTGCTAGCCCCATTCTACTTGTCAAGAAAAAGATAATTCTGATAGAATGTGCGTAGACTTTCGCGCACTAAACGCAAATACACAACCCGAACATTACCCGTTGCCTCGCATAGAGGAACAGATAGACCAGCTTTGTGGTGCACATTATTTTTCATCTCTTGACATGGCTTCTGGCTTTCACCAGATCCCCATTCATCCCGGTTCAGTCGAAAAGACAGCATTTGTAACACCTGAGGGGCAATATGAGTATCTTGCAATGCCCTTCGGATTACGAAATGCTCCATCCGTATACCAAAGGTGCATCACTAAAGCCTTGCATAATTTAAGCAGCAAACCATT
Source organism: Sericinus montela (assembly GCA_029286605.1). Classification (NCBI taxonomy): domain Eukaryota; kingdom Metazoa; phylum Arthropoda; class Insecta; order Lepidoptera; family Papilionidae; genus Sericinus; species Sericinus montela. Next base: position 1,033,438 of record JAGSMR010000022.1, on the reverse strand, counting down.
GGTGTACATGGATGATGTTTTGTGTTACGCTGGCAATATTCGTGATGGTTTACTACGGTTGGATGAGGTTTTGGGAGCTTTATCAGCATCAGGGTTTTCTTTGAATTTAAAAATGCAAATTTATGAAACAAAGAATTGATTACCTAGGTTATTCCGTTGAATCCGGCAAAGTAAGACCAAATTCTCGTAAAATACAGGCCTTAGCAGACTCCCTCAACCCAAGACTGCTACACAGGTCCGTCAATTCCTGGGTCTAGCATCCTATTTTCGAAAATTTATTCCTAGTTTCACGAATATCGTTGGCCCTCTTTATCCGTTAACTAAATTAAAAGGACCTATCAAATGGACTGAAAAGCATGAAGAGATCCGTATCGTTATAATACGTACACTTACTTCCGAACCTGTTTTAACAATCTTTGATCCCGAGTTGCCTGTTGAGCTGCATTGCGACGCCAGTTCTGATGGATATGGAGCGATCCTTATTCAAAAGAAAATGATTTCCCGCATGTTGTTGAGTATTTCAGCCGACGCACGTCTGAAGTAGAATCTCGCTACCACTGTATGAGCTGGAAACACTCGCAGTCGTACGAGCGGTAGAACATTTTCGACACTACCTATATGGTAGAAATTTTAAAGTTTTTATGGACTGTAATTCGCTTAAAGCTTCTAAGTCCAAAACGGATCTTACACCTCGTGTACATCGCTGGTGGGCTATACTACAGGCATATGATTTTGAAATCGTCTACCGCGAAGGCCGTTCAATGGAACACGCAGATTATCTTTCTAGAAACTCCCTTACCCACTAATAGCGAGATATCTTTGCCTAAAGCCCCTATAACACCTGCACATAAGGTGGTTCACTTTGTCGAATTACATCAAGGTTGGCTCTCCGTAGAACAAAAGCGTGACAATGAGATACAAGACTTAATAACGAAACATTCTAATAATGACTTTCCTGATACCGTAGGTCGTACTTATGACGTTAGAGACGGCATTCTTTATAGAAAAGTCACTAGAAATAAAATGTCTTCATGGCTACCAATCGTTCCTCGTTCCCTTATTTGGACTTTGATTAATCACGTCCATAATGAATTACAGCATCTAGGTAGCGATAAAACTTTGGACAAATTATATGAGCAGTATTGGTTCCCTGACATGGCCAAATGTGTTAGAAAGTTTATTGATTCTTGTATAATTTGCAAAGCCTCGAAAGGTCCATCAGGAGCTCAACCTGTCCAGCTTCACCCTATCCCTAAGGAACCCGTTCCATGGCATACAATTCATATCGATTTTACTGGGAAGCTTAGTGGTAAGAGTGACCGGAAGGAATATTGTTCGGTAATAATTGACGCGTTTACTAAATATGTTTTATTGAGTACACGTCTTCGGTAGACGCCGCTAGTGCGGTACGAGCCATCAAAAACGCTGTTTGTCTTTTGGAGCACCAAAGCGTGTTATTGCTGATCAGGGTCGATGTTATATTAGCTCAGAATTTAAAACCTTTGAGTAGAACACAAAATTGACTTACATTTCATCGCCACGGGCTCCAGCAGGCAAACGGCCAAGTCGAACGAGTCATGCGTACACTTAAAAGTCTGCTGACTATTATCGAGAACGACCCCAATAAAGCATGGCGTGATCATTTAGGCGATGTTCAACTAGCATTTAATAGTACCAGATCTACTGTTACGAAATATACACCGACTGAACTAATGTTTGGAATTCGCGCACAGTCTTTAGGTTTATCAATGATTAGTCCTACAAATTCTGAAAATCAAAGCCGATTAGATCTAGATTATGTGAGAAAAGACGCTTCTGAAAATGTAATAAGAGCTGCTGCATCAGAAGTTGAACGCTTTAATAGGGTCGTGCTGCCATTAAACGATTCTCACAAGGAGATTTTGTCTTCATTAAAAATAGCGAACGGAATCAAACAAAATTAGATAAAAATTTAGAGGTCCCTTTGTCATTACTGCGGTATTAGAGCACGATCGGTATGAACTCAGAAGCCTTAATAATTCACATCGTACTTATAAATATGCACATGAGAACTTGCGTTCAGTACCCCTGGTCATGAAGGTTTGCTTGAGATAAGCAACAATTTAATCAATGAAGAGGAGGCCGAGACGGCGCCAGATGACGTAGAGCTCGACATCAGCCGTCCTAACAGACTGAGTAGTATAACCTCTGACACCACGACTGCTGGATCTGACACCATGACAGCTGGTTCTGACACCATAACAGCTGGATCTGACACCATGACAGTTGTTTCTGACACTAATTCAGACACGCTTAGCGTTAGTAATGATCACGAAGATTTCCAGCAAGTAGTACAAATTCATGCTGAGCAAGACAGGTCTGATAATTAGGTAAGGACAAGGATGCCTTTTGTTGATGGTCGCTACAGTTATCATGATGGTCGTAAGGACAGTGCCATCCGGGCCATACCGTCCGCGGTTGGTTGAAGGGATACACCCGTCCGGGCCATACTGTTGTTTTGCGTTGGTCGTAAGGACAGTGCCATCCGGGCCATACCGTCCGCGGTTGGTTGAAGGGATACACCCGTCCGGTCCAACTTGTTCGTACGCTGGTGAGAATAGGGTTGTCTGGTCCATTGGTAGTGGTCGACAGGAGACAGGAATTTAATCGCTTGCTATACTCATGAATCATAAAGATTACTAAGTAGTTTGTCAGGAGGACGAGCGACATATTAATGTGGATGATCGATGCTCGCCCGTTTGTTACAGGACCTCAAATATAGGCGCCCGAGGACGGTCGCAAGTCAGTCCGGCCGTGACGGCGCATTCGAAATATCATCGGTCAGAATACGCCGGAACTAGATTTGACAGTTGTCATTTCTGGCGGAACGTCGTCTCGATGGTCGGCGCGGCCATGTTGGCGGTAGAGGATCAGTAACCGCCATCGGTAGCGCACCACGTTTTTCGACGGATCGCTCTTGTTCCGTGTAATCGTATTATTACTGTGTGATCGTGATTAATGTGTAAAGTTAAAGAGTGTCTATGTTAATTGTAGTAAATTGATTGTTCGAATAATTCGAGTGTAACGTTAATAATTATTTGCAAAGTAAAGTGATTATATTACAATCTGTTCTGAACTTTTATCTTGTTCTCCGCCTATACGCCCAAGCAAATAACTATGGCTGATCCTGAAGACCCTACCCAGCCCTGTGTCTTCATATATATATATATATATATATATATATATATATATATATATATATACATATATATATATATATATATATATATATACATATATATATATACATATATATATATATACATATATATATATATATATATATACATATATATATATACATATATATATATATATACATATATATATATATATATATACATATATATATATATATATACATATATATATATATACATATATATATATATATATACATATATATATATACATATATATATATATACATATATATATATATATACATATATATATATATATATATATATATATATATATATATATATGTATATATATATATATATATATATATATATATATATATATATATATATATATATATATATATATATATATATATACATATATATATATATATATATATACATATATATATATATATATATATATATATATATATATATATATATATATATATATATATATATATATAATTAACTTAAGTAAAACTAAAATAATTCATTTTCGACAACGCAATACAGCTGCTTTCAATTATCCTGACGTTACCTATGACAGTAATAAAATCGAAGACGTTGACACGACTAAATTCCTAGGACTTAACATAGATAGTAAATTAAATTGGAAATATCATATTGAACATTTGTCTAAAAAAATAAATAGTGCTGCTTATGCTTTTTATAAAATAGCTCCCCAGATAAGTATTGAGACACTACTTATAACATACCATGGTCTCATAGTCTCTAATATTAGATATGGAATTATATTTTGGGGGAATTCAACGGACGCAAATATTATATTTAAGTCACAAAAAAGGTGCATTCGAGCAATGTTTAAGGTCAATGCACAAGTTCACAATCTTGTTTGCCATATTTTAAAAAATATAAAGTGCTGACGTTCCCATCGCTGTATATATATGAAAGTGTAATGTTTGTAAAAAATAATCCTACATTATTTCCAAAAGTTTCAGATATAATTATTCGCAATAGACGAGATAAACATAAAGTCTACGTACAAAAGCCAAAAACAACACTAATGTACAAAAGTGTATGTTGTATGGCTCCAAACATATATAATAAATTGCCACAAAGTTGGAGACTGTTGTCTAGCGGGTTATTTCAAAATAAGCTGAAAAAACTCTTAACTGAGAAATGTTATTATTCTATTGACGATTCCTTAGAGATAATATACCTTTCTAGTATAAATGTATAAATTGTAATTGTAATTGTAAATAATATTTCTTGACATTTGTTATTTAATTATTAGTATTATTCACAATTATTTTAATTTACTTTTTATTATGTTCAACTAAATATTATGTTTATATAAATTCAAAATTTTTCTATTAAATTTATTATATTTTTTTATATTGTAATTAAACTTTTGCATGCCTCAATAAGGCCGAATGTATAGGGCTATATTTTATAAAATATTAAGAACTAATGTTACCTACATTCTGGCAAATAAATTGTTGATTGATTGATTGAAATACATTTATACTAACATTTACCATAGAAATATTTACAAATCAGGTTTGCCATAATCGCCACGCTTGGCAATTGGATTGGCGATAGTATTCCCAGACACTACTTAATACATAATGACTAATGACTGAGGAAGTTATGAATTTAAGTACATATGCAATATAATTAATTACAATTTATAATGTATATATAAGCAAATCATAATAAGTAACATTACTAGCTTTTATTTATTTTTTAAGTAATGATCATTTAATCGTCTGCCATAACGTATTTAAATATATCTTCAGGCTATTCTTAGTAGCACAGTAATCATAAGTCGAGACAAATAAGTCCTTTCGCCCCACTTTCACCGAAGACTTTTTTGGGACAACGCAACGTGGGTGGTAAGCAGTTCGCGTCTTTATGTCCAAGCCAACGATATAAGTCATACATGAGTTTTAAAAAAACTCATTAGTCAAACGAGCCTACCACTTGGGGATCGATCTCGGGTCTCTCGACTCGAATTCCAATCACCGAGCCACTCGCCTATCGTGATTTCTTAGGTAATATATGAATGTGTTATAAAAAGTAAATCATAATGATGTACAATACCAGCTTTTATAATTATATTTTTTCTACAGAAAAGGGAGGCAAACGCCTATGAACACCCGCAATACCAGAGGCATAGCAGATGCGTTGCCGGCCTTAGAGTGGCACCCCCAGAATTGGGGGAGGGGGATGTGTGGGCCTCCGGTTACCTGCACTCACCAGACGAAACGCAGAGGTTTGTTAGACTTCTACTTCACGCCGGTATTCTGTGAGGTCGTGGTACTTCCCCGGTCGAGCCGGCCCATTCATGCAACAACAAAAGCTGATGCGTGGCTCTACCACTGTAAATTTCATTGTCAAATTTCATGATTCTAAAATTTTTACGAATCATTAAATTAATGCTTGAATGATGCATATAAATTTAATTAAATAGAAAATATTTTAAGCAGTTAGCGTTATGATTAAAAAACCTTATAAACAAATATGATTTCATTACTGCTACAGCTGATATTATCAAAACGTCAAATAAAAATTGGTTAACAGGAATACTAGTTATGTTATTCGGCTTTGCTAGTATTTTTTACAAAATATGATTTCATTACTTCTACAGCTGATATTATCAAAACGTCAGAGGACGTCCTCTCGTGGACATGTGTAGTTTAAAACACGCTTAAACACTTAAACATCCGAAACAAAGTAGCAAAACTCGTCAAAATCCGAAGCCATAGCTTTATTTGTGCATTATGCAAATCGTAGAAATCACAAGTACTATTTACCGTCTGCAAGAATGACAGAACAGAGTATTCGAATTCATGAAACTAAAACAGAGCGCAAGTTTATTACTGAATACTTCATTACGGCACGAAAAGACATGTTTTGTATATATTTACTCTGTTACAAGTCGGCTTGCTTATAGTGTAAACATGACTGACATGAATAAATTAAGTAGGAGCAACATTATACGTGTATATAACACGTGGTACTATCAGATTTTCCGTTATACAAACATGTCAGCGATTTTGAAATGATTTGAATTACCGTAGTTCACTAGTACTACCATAGTACTATTTTCTAATACTTTTATTTACAAACATTTGAGTAAACGCAATATACTACTAAATAAATCGTTTTTTATCATTGATGTCTCCGAAAGCATTGGTACCACATGTTAGAAATAGGTTAAGAAACATGGATTGTGGTATCGGCGTAAAAAAATTCCACCCCATTATTCTCTGTGGATATTGTAAGAGGCCACTAAGTGCAATGCCTACAAAAGATTAGTGCCTAGTGATAGAATTCGGGAGAATCATCCCATCGATTAAAATAAAGAGACCGGTGACGGGTGACAGCGTTTGTCTGTCTGTTGTGCGATCTGTCTGCGATCGCCAATCCTTGAAACGTGGCTATTATGACACACCCTCTCTGTTAAGTTTTCCTCTCTATTAAGTGTCCTACAGTGGACTTTTTTTCATAATAGGTACAATCTTTTTTATATTAACAATCTATTAAGTTTTCTCTGTAATGTATTTATTCCTTGTATATGTGTGGTGTACAATAAAGTATATACTACTACTACTACTACTTTATTTATTTTTATCCCAATGCAAACATGATTACAAAAAAGATAATATATACAATATAAATATTCGTTGCGTAGTGGAAAAACTGGAATCCAAACTAGGACCCCACGCTGTGGACGATCTGAACTTCATTCCTCGTAAGCAAGTTTAGGAGGGTAATTATACAAAAAATACGGTGAGTATTTTATGTATCCACAAATACACAAATACAAATGCATACATATACACGAATTCATAAATACATATATATTTATAAATATACAAATAAATACATATGTATATACACTCACAGTTATCTACACATACACTAAAACATACATAATACTACAATTCTAACATACGTAAGCCTACTCGTATATCCTTAAATTGCTACCCACACAGATGCGAAAGTCACGATAGCCGAGTTGTTGGGTGGTCGGAATTTCGAGTCGAGAGACCCGAGTTCGATCCCCAGGTGGCAGTACCAATGAGTTTTTCAAAAACGTATGTACGAATTTCATCGTTGGCTTGGACATAGAGGCGGCAACGGGCTCACCACCTGTCACGTTGTCCCGAAAATATCTTCGGTGGAAGGTGGGTCAAAGGGACTTAATTGTCTAGACTTGACCTCTGTCTACCCCTGTATTGGGAATTGCGTGAAGATATATTTTTTTACACAGATGCTACTATAGATCCACGTACAGCAAGGCGCCAATAGCCCAATAGGTAAGGTTATAATTAATAGTCGTATAAGATAGTTAATTGACTCAGGCGTTATTTTGAATAAATTCATTGTAAAGTAACGTCTGACTCTGCGGTCGCTCATCGTAGAGTCTACTCGCTTAAGAATGCCGGGTTTTGAGGCGTAACACGTGTCGTGTTTTCGTTGGTGGTATATGTTACCTAGTTTGAGTGTAGTGGTGGTGGTGCATACAGTAGAATTAGTGCACGCATCTGTGGGAGGGAGGGTGGTGTAGGCTCTTCGGACCAGGTTACATATACCTTTTTATATTTGCATGCGGAATGGTGCAAAGTAATTGTTTAATAACTACTGTATATTTTCGAATTACCCAATTCCATTTTTAACTTATTAAATTTCATCTAATTACATTTTGATCAAATTCTTATGTACATACGCATCTATTTTTAATGCTTTATCATAAAAATTGTTTAATACTCGTAGATTCAAAATAAACATATTTAATTACTTTCTTCCAAAAACAACAGTAATATACATGTAGTAATAACAAATTCATTTCTATTGTACAATTACGAAATGAACCTAGTTTAAATTACGTCGTCATATCAACTTCGTAAGCATCGAAATATGAATATTTCGCAACGTCACCGCTCCAACTAGGAACGGCTGGAGTACGGCCGCCGTCTATTAATTTTTAAAACTCCAGACACGATTGTTTTGTACCTGCCGCGCGCGTATTCAGTTATTTTTCACTTTTTTAATTTGTCTGCATCCGAATCGCCAGCGCGAAACGTTTTATAATGGAAATATAATTCTAAATAGTAACAAAAAATAAATTCAGTATTATCGTAGTATTTTAAACAGTGAAGTCACGATAGCCGAGTGGTTGGGTGACCGGAATTCGAGTCCCGAGTTCGAACCCGTAACAATGGGTTTTTTCAAAAAATTTAGTTCGATTTACATCGTTGGGTTGGATATAAAGACGGCGACGGACTCGCCACCTGTCACGTTCCCAAAAAATCTTCGGCGGAAGGTGGATCGAAAGGACGGAAGGTGGGTCGAAAGGACTTAATTGTCTTGACTTGTGTCTACCCTTGTTTTGGTAATGGGGTATGATATTTATTTAAATAAATAAATATCTTCACGCAATCAATACAGGGGTAGACAGATGTCTAGTCTAGACAATTAAGTCTCTTTGATCCACCTTCCACCGAAGATATTTTCGGGACAACGTGACAGGTGGTGAGCCCGTCGCCATCTTTATTTGTAACCAAACTATATAAATCATACATAGGTTTTTGAATAACCCATTGCTATGAGCCTGGGATCGAACTCTGTACTCGAAATATTGATCACCCAACCACTATCGTGACTTTTATAGTATATATTTATTATTTTGTTTTAAAAAGGAACAAAACTAGCCAGGATGTTATTAAGCTTGTATTACTTATAAGTTTTATAGAATGCAAGAAAATTTAAAATTTGTTATGAAACCAACATGACATCAAGTGCATTAGGCAACCTAAATAGGGATTTATTCGATAAAAAAAGGAAGTAAATTGTGAGCACTATTACAAATGCTTTACATTTGTTTCTGTTAAGTTATCTTTTTATTCAGCTTGGCAAGTGTAAGCGTTTGTGTCCAGAAAACAGGATAAGAATAAACAAATAGATACATACTGTTGGCTTGTTACTATTTTTAAAGCCTCAAGACTAAGATATAATTACAAATTTATAGCTAATTATTCAATACTAATGTAACTAATGTAAGACCATTTATGGTAATTCATTCAATGTCAAAAGTGTATTTTAACATTAGCTTTAAAAGAGATGTTGTCTTGACTAAGTTCATTATCCATAGTTATTGCGTTAATTAATGTTTGCAAAGTTTTCATGGATTGTCATAAATCCATTGTTTTGAATATTTAATTTAAATATACTGAGGACATTTATAATAACAGTATTTATAAGATTTGTTTTATAATAATAGTAGTAGCTCATAAAAAGTTGTAATATAGTATAATAACAGTATCTTAATTTTCATCGTTGGCTTGGACATAAAGGCGGCGACGGGCTCACCACCTGTCACGTTGTCCTGAAAATATCTTCGGTGGAAGGTGGGTCAAAGGGACTTAATTGTCTAGACTTAACCTCTGTCTACCCCTGTATTGGGAATTGCGTGAAGATATTTATTTAAATAAATAAATATCTTCACGCAATCAATACAAGGGTAGACAGATGTCTAGTCTAGACAATTAAGTCTCTTTGATCCACCTTCCACCGAAGATATTTTCGGGACAACGTGACAGGTGGTGAGCCCGTCGCCATCTTTATTTGTAACCAAACTATATAAATCATACATAGGTTTTTGAATAACCCATTGCTATGAGCCTGGGATCGAACTCTGTACTCGAAATATTGATCACCCAACCACTATCGTGACTTTTATAGTATATATTTATTATTTTGTTTTAAAAAGGAACAAAACTAGCCAGGATGTTATTAAGCTTGTATTACTTATAAGTTTTATAGAATGCAAGAAAATTTAAAATTTGTTATGAAACCAACATGACATCAAGTGCATTAGGCAACCTAAATAGGGATTTATTCGATAAAAAAAGGAAGTAAATTGTGAGCACTATTACAAATGCTTTACATTTGTTTCTGTTAAGTTATCTTTTATTCAGCTTGGCAAGTGTAAGCGTTTGTGTCCAGAAAACAGGATAAGAATAAACAAATAGATACATACTGTTGGCTTGTTACTATTTTTAAAGCCTCAAGACTAAGATATAATTACAAATTTATAGCTAATTATTCAATACTAATGTAACTAATGTAAGACCATTTATGGTAATTCATTCAATGTCAAAAGTGTATTTTAACATTAGCTTTAAAAGAGATGTTGTCTTGACTAAGTTCATTATCCATAGTTATTGCGTTAATTAATGTTTGCAAAGTTTTCATGGATTGTCATAAATCCATTGTTTTGAATATTTAATTTAAATATACTGAGGACATTTATAATAACAGTATTTATAAGATTTGTTTTATAATAATAGTAGTAGCTCATAAAAAGTTGTAATATAGTATAATAACAGTATCTTAATTTTCATCGTTGGCTTGGACATAAAGGTGGCGACGGGCTCACCACCTGTCACGTTGTCCCGAAAATATGTTCGGTGGAAGGTGGGTCAAAGGGACTTAATTGTCTAGACTTAACCTCTGTCTACCCCTGTATTGGGAATTGCGTGAAGATATTTTTTTTCTTTTTTTTTTAACAGTATCCTAACGTTGGTTTTAAAAGGGACGTTGTTTTGACAAATATTCAGTTTTAAGTTATTCGTTTAATTAAAGTGTTAATTCTATAAATCAACAGTTAAACATTTAAATTAATATTCGAGCTATTTTTAACAATGGTATCTTTAATTATAGTTTCTATATAATAATAGTATTTTAACATTGGCTTAAAAGGGATGTTGTTTTGACCAACTAACCGGAGGGCATTCGGTGCTGCAATCATTGGTGTTAGGCGGGACATACAATTAAAAAACCTAGATATGTATGCTTGTTGTAATTACTTATAGACAGAATTGTGTGGATGAATAAACATTCATTAAAGTCTACGTTTGATTTTGATTTGTATAACCCTAGACATACAACTAATACATAGATAGGAACAAGATTATATACATAGCTCTGTTACCAAAGTAAGTAGCTTAAGTTTAAGCACTTGTATTGGAATCAAAAATAACGAAGGTACCACAAACACCTAGAATCGACCGGGAATCGAACCCAGGATCTCAGAGCTGGCGACACCATAAAACGCCGTGTCTACGCTTCTCGTTCTTAGAGATCGTCAAGTGCATAAATATTGTGTAAGCAGTTTTTTTTATTTTCCCTACCACACAACCACTCATTTATCGTGACTTATTATTTTATTCTAAATTAAAAATATTTGTTAACACTTAACGCGGAACCCTAATTATGTTTCTAAAATAAAAGTAGACTACGTTACTCCATTTAACATAAGTAATTGGTCAGTGAAAGTCCTGTTAAAATAGGTAAAACAGACTGACAGACAGACAAAAATTATAAGAAAATTAACTTTGTTGTATGTCCCGTATATATTTATATACATGTAGTAAAAAACGGTTATTTCCATATTACAAATATACACCTTCATATTATTCGATTGAAATCCGAATCTAGCTACGTTTAAAAGTTACGAGTACGTTGCGAGCGATCCTCAGAGAATACCTGTAATCAGGAATTTATGTCACGCATAGTCTGTTACCCTATATTGTAAAAATCTTTCATAGAAGCCTTTTAGGCTGTTTGAGCGTTTTTTTTATATTTCACATCGTGCGGTGTGGTGTAGGCGTCAGAATTTAACATCCAGCTTCTTCTACAGGGTGTGGGGTAATTAAGTGAAAAAGCCTTGTACATTTTATATATATGATTTCACAAAAAAAAAAACACCTGAATAAAATTGTGTAGCTCGGTGATAAGGTATACGGTGATATATTTTTAAAGAAATTAGTAAGAAGAAGACTACTTAAAAGACCGTTATGTATGTATGCGTGAATATTTTTTCCATTTTGAAACTTGCTAAGTATAGCAAAACGCAAATATTCTTATGAAGTTTTTTTTTTTCAAACAATGTCACGATAGACGAGTGGGTAGGTTATCGTACTTCGAGTCAAGAGACCCGAGTTCCATCCCCAGGCTTGTACAAATGAGTTTTTTTCAAAATATATCATTCATATCGTTGGTTTGGTCGACATGAAGAAGGCGAAGGGCTCACCACGCGTCACTGTCCCAAAAATATCTTCGGTGTAAGGTGGACCGAATGGACTTAAATTTTCTGACCTCTGTCAACTCCTGTATAGAGAATGACGAAAAGATATACGTTTTTAAAATTTACATAAATGATTTTTAACTGATTCGTTACTTTCTTCAATTTAGGAAAGTAAAGTCTGTAAATAACGACTGCTGGGCAAAGGCCTTCTCTCAAATATTATTTTAGAGAAATTAGAACAGGGACCAGTTCTCCTGCTTTTTTTTGAACAACGTGACAGGTGGTGAGCATTTCGGCATTTTAAAATCAAAGATACATCATACTTACATACATATACATTTACATAGTTAAGTATTCACATATTCATATGAACATCCATGACCCAAATACAAATATCCATATCACCCTTGCGGAATTCGAACACACATATCATAGCTTCCTAAGCAGGGTCTACCTAACCTATCTTACCTAACCCTAACCCTAACCTACTAAGCTATCTCACCGAGTGGAATTCTTCTCTTAATATTGATAATTAGATTTTAGAAGTTAGATTTAAACTTAATTTTATTTATTAAAAGCTTACGTAATCAAATTCAGGTCTTTATTTTGGAAAGAGTTGTTGTTACGGAAATAATTATTCAAGCGTATGTGCCAGGAAATCTATTAACAATACAAAGTAAGTAGCTTCATCCATTTGGCATTTTTAATATAGTCTTCTGCCAAGCTATATCTTGTAAAAGGATGCTGATTTCACTGTGACAGAGACCGCGCCCGCTTTCTAGGTGTTTCGACAAAGGAATCCAGTTACTGGCTACATGATTTACTATCAAGTAACCTTGGTACATTACTAGATAACGAAAGTTTACGTATAGCTGTAGGAATACGATTGGGAGCATCGATTTGTCAACCACATCGATGTCCTTTTGGCAGCGACGTCGACGAGTTAGGCCTCCACGGACTTTCATGCCAAAAAAGTGCCGGCAGACTATCTCGTCACGGTTCCTTGAATGAAATCATCCGAAGGGCTCTTGTTTACATAAATATTCCATCGGTTTAAGAGCCTTGTGGAATATTTAGGGAGGATGGTAAGAGACCCGACGGCTTGACTTTAGTCCCTTGGGAGAGAGGCAAAGCTCTTGTGTGGGACGCAACTTGCGTCGATACATTAGCGGCCTCTCATATCAAGGGTACTTCGATAAGGGCCGGGGCGGCATCAGAGGCAGCTGAATCGGGTAAATGGCGTAATTATGAGTCTTTGAAAGGAGACTATATATTTGTTCAATTTGCCGTAGAGACCATCGGTCCTTGGGGTCCCCGCGCGATGCAGTTTCTAAAGGAATTGTATCTGCGACTTATCGTTGCCGCTGGTGGCAAGAGGGCTGGTTCTTTTCTCGCTCAACGGTTAAGTCTAGCCATTCAACGTGGAAATGCAGCCAGCGTTCTTGGTACCATGCCACGAGGAGTAGGGCTCTACGATTATAATAGTTTTTAGTTAATAAGTATTGTAAATATTAACGTAAGTCACGATAGCCGAGTAAGTCACGATAGCCGAGTTGTTGGGTGGTCGGAATTTCGAGTCGAGAGACCCGAGTTCGATCCCCAGGTGGCAGTACCAATGAGTTTTTCAAAAACTTATGTACGAATTATATCGTTGGCTTGGACATAAAGACGGCGACGGGATCACCACATGTCACGTTGTCCCAAAAATATCTTCGGTGGAAGGTGAGTCGAAGATCTTTCATTGTCTAGACTAGAACTCAGTCTACCCCTGTATTGGGAATTGCGTGAAAATTACTACGTAGTTGTTATGCTCGGTAAGCGGATTGACAAACACAGGAGCTATGAACTCGTCCCTTAGACTCTGCTGGCTATCACCGGTCTGCACCTGCTATCTTCGACTGGTAGTCAATGATCTTTTGGGGATTTTTTCTTACGACACCAACGGGTCGTGAAAAAAAAATTAAAGATGTGGCTTTTAATGCCATAAACACGCTGCTTAAGATTATGAAGAAAATGTGAAACAGAATATTATATGATATACTCAAGCATCCTTTTTAAATATGTAATTATTTATTTACAGATAAAATATTTACATAAATAAAGTACAAAATAAATATCTTCACGCAATTCCCAACACAGGAGTAGACAGAGGTCAAGTCTAGACAATTAAGTCCCTTTGACCCACCTTCCACCGAAAACGTGAACACGTCACACGACGTGAACAGTGAAACGTGACAGGTGGTGAGCCCGTCGCCGCCTTTATGTCCAAGCCAACGATGAAATTCGTACATAAGTTTTCAAAAACCCATTGGTACGAGCCTGCCACCTGGGGATCGAACTAGGGTCTCTTGACTCGAAGTTCCGACCACCCAACCACTTGGCTATCGTGACTTAAACTAATAGTAATTCTATTTGATTGTTTTTTTTTTTGCAATGCTCATAGCATAATTAATATGCCTTTTTAGCGTCGCAAAATTGGGTAGGTGCTAGCTGAAAATCAGCGTTGGTTAATTTTCCGACATTATGCTGAGACAGTACCGTTTCATTTGGCACGAAACGGGTATTTCTTATTGTTATTCAGCATATGCTTTTATTTAGTCTATTTTTTTCTTTTTTTACCATTTATGTATAATTGTATTGATTGTCTATGTGTCCATGTAAATGAATAAATAATTCATTCCACATCACTACTGTTTGTGTTTTGCAGTCCGTACTCCAACATATTAGGTTATTTATGTAAAATTATAGAGAGCAAATTATTTCAACGCTCTTACGGCTGCTTTGGGGTTGCCAATCTGTAAATTTATCGTATACGTATATCGCACGTAGTTTATGAATTGACATTCCTTAATCCGATTTAGAGTGTATGTGGTTTCACCTGGAATCGAGATCATCGACATGTATAAAACGGCAACGGTATGCGGCAATAGCGAACTTGAGATACTGCAACACGTGTCGCAGGTTCGTATCCGCCAGTTGACAATTCGTATACAAGCATTAAAGTGATTCCCACGAAGACTGTTAATTTTAAAAGCATTGCTAAGAGTAAAAAAACCCGTGAGATATTTATTGTATCGATGAAATACATTTATTAAACACACCATGTTACATTTAAAAATTGGAACATTAATAAAAGGATACGAATTTAGAAATCAACGCATAAATCAATATAGGTCTCTTTGTTTTCACTAGCGCTCCAAAGGGTTTCGCATTTCCAAATTGATAGGCGTAAGACGTGATGTACATTTAACAAACCTTTTCCCAATTTATTTAGATATCTGTCTGCTATGGTGAAAAATAATTTATGTACCTTTGATTTTCAGACATATTAAGACGTATATTTTTGATACGGATTTATAGATATTGTATTCTGATAAGAAACATATAAAGTCAGTCTTAAATTTTAAAAGTTTAGATAATATTACGTTACAATATCCTAACCAATAAAATGTACCGAAAATATCTTCGGTGGAAGGTGGGTCGAAGTAACTTAATTGTTTAGACTAGACCTCTGTCTACCCCTGTATTGGGAAATGCTTGAAGATATTTCTTTTTATTTTTAACCAATAAAAACTTGCAGTTTGGTTAAGGCGTAAAAATATACCACCGTTTTCTTCGTCAGGGTACTGGAAAACGTGAATAAGGGAAAAGCGTATTATTATTATTATTATTATATATTATTTATTGTACACCACTTAAACTTAAGAAAAAAAAATAAAGATTAGTGAAAGTACAATAACGCGATCTTATCGCTTAAGAGCGATCTCTTCCAGATAACCTTATGGACTAAGGATACACATAAGTACAGGACAGTGGGAAGTGGTGAATATAATAAACTTACATATAAATACACGATAAAGTCACGATAGCCGAGTGGTTGGGTGGTCGGAATTTCGAGTCAATAGACCCGAGTTCGATCCCCAGTTGGTAGGCTCGTACCAATGAGTTTTTCAAAAACTTATGTACGAATATCGTTGGCTTGGACATAAAGGCGGCGATGGGCTCACCACCTGTCACGTTGTCCCGAAAATATCTTCGGTGAAAGGTGGGTCGAAGGGACTTAATTGTCTAGACTCGACCTCTGTCTACCCCTGTATTGGGAATTGCGTGAAGATATTTATTTATTTATTTACATATAAATAACTAAATAAAGTAAATTAATATATAATAGTAACATATGATACATTAATATATATAAAATTATAAAATATAATATACATACATAAATACATCAATATATAAATACACTAAATATATACATAAAACAAATACAAGTAATGCATAGTGATTGCATAATGACAAGTAGTGATTTTTGACATGAGTCTTAAATTTGTCTATAGAAGTCGCTCAGTGGATATGCGGAGGAAGCTCATTCCAGAAGAAGATAAATTTGTCGGGAAAATAATTTTTAGGTATTTGGTTCGATAAATATGCGGTGAAAGAATAAATTCTTCGGCCGAACGTAAAATTCTTTCTGGTCTATTATGTCCGAGGAACTTGAAGTTCTTCTTCAAGTAGCTCGGTGTCATTGGATTAAACAATTAAACACAGTACAGAAGAGAAACTGTTTGCAGATTCCGGCGAAGATGAATTGGTAACCACTTGAGCTTTGATCGAAATTCGGAGATATGGTCATATTTGCGCAAGCCAAATATGAATCTAATAGCAAGAAGTGAATGCCAAGATTTTTTATCAAGTATCACAACGCCATTTACCGTCACCAAAGGAAGTTTATTCCAGTCAACTCTTGAAATCTTGCCAGTACTACCAATAATAATAGCCTGAGATTTCAGTAGATTAACCTTGAGACCATTGCACTTACTCCAATCACTTACGGCTGTTAGGTCATCATTAATGGCAATCACAGCGGCAGGTAATTCTTCAAGAGTTGACTGTGTGTAAATTTGGAGATCGTCTGCATACATGTGACAGAAAGAAGAAATTTTTTGAGAGAGTGAATTGATAAAAATAGCAAATAGTAAAGGAGACAGCACACCGCCTTGAGGCACCCCGACGCGTAAGTCACTCCAAGACGAAAACTTATCTTCGACGCGAATACGTTGTCTACGGCCTTTAAGATAACTCTGAAACCACCCAACCACTGATGGAGACATGTTAATAGAACTTAACAGACTTAATAGAATGTCGAAATCAACGGTATTGAACGCGTTGCTAAAATTTATCAATACCAACACAGTCAGCTGTTTATTATCCATACCTCGTCAAATGTCGTCAGTAACTTTAAACAGTGCTGTTGTCGTGCTATGACCCGACCGGAAATCGGATTGAAAGGGATTTAGAAGGCAATTTCTATTAAGGTAAATATTAAGTTGGTGAAAAACAAGTTTTTCCAGGACTTTGGACAAGAATGAAAGAATAGAGATGGGACGAAAATCAGTAAAATGCAAGGGATGGGCCTTTTTGGGAATAGGAGTTACTAATGCACTTTTCCAAGCTTCAGGGAATTTGGACGTAGATACAGATGTATTCAGAATATGGGTGAGTATAGGAGTAACAAGTTCAAGGATTGGCAGAATCATATTACGACTAACGCTGTCATAACCGACAGCATTCGACGAGACAGACAATATGTTCTTCTTAACATCACAGGCAGTGAATGGAGAGAAATTAAACGGTGGGAAACCTTGAGTTGGAGTGGAAGAAATAATACACAGCGTCCTATCTTTTTCTGAGCTATCTACTGTGCCAGAAGAGGAAAAATGTTGATTAAGGAGTTCAATATCAATATTATGATAACGCAATTTAGGGGACCTTTTACCAACTCCAAGAGATTCAAGAAATTTCCAAACTTTGGCAGTGTCGCCGTTTTCGACAGATTTGTGGATGTGGCGTCGTTGTGCATCTTTACACAATGTATTGCAGGGATTACGAATTTTATTGTAATTCCGTAGATTTTTTTCAGTTTTATTAGCCTTCAGCCTGCTTTTTGCGTATCCATTTTTAACTATGAGGCTTTTAAGGTAGTCTGTTAACCACGGCGCAGGTAAGTGTTTTATTTTAACTGGTTTGATCGGCGCGTGAACATCATAAAGTTGAATCAGAAAAATAAATAAAATAAATATAAATATCTTCACGCAATTCCCAATACAGGGGTAGACAGAGGTCAAGTCTAGACAATTAAGTCCCTTTGACCCACCTTCCACCAAAGATATTTTCGGGACAACGTGACAGGTGGTGAGCCCGTTGCCTCCTTTATGTCCAAGCCAACGATGAAATTCGTACATAAGTTTTTTTTTTAAAAACTCATTGGTACTGCCACCTGGGGATCGAACTCGGGTCTCTCGACTCGACATTCCGACCACCCAACAACTCGGCTATCGTCTATTTTGAATCAGAAAGGTGTTAAATAGCTCAACTTTTATGTTCCACCGCAGGAGCATTCACAATAGAAGACCAATTTAGACAGCGAGCATCTTTATTAAGCTGTTCTTTGTCCATTCCACTAAAATTACGTTGCAGAATGATTCTCGATTTAGCTTTAGGAGGGCGGACTTTGTATTGAAGAGACAATTATCAGGTCGAGTAAAGAAGGGATACAGTCGGGCAGATTATGGGTTGCGGAAAGGGGTAGTATGTGTAGGTTACAAGCTTTGGTTACTGATTGTAATCTTTTACACCGATTGTCGCCTTTGAGTAGGCAAGTGTTAAAGTCTCCCACAATTATGGTGTGACTAAATGACGGAGTTAAATTTTCTAACAACTTTTCAAAAGAAGAGAAATAATCGACATGGAGAGACGGACTATAACAAACACCAAGAAGAATTTTTGTGTGGGACAAGGTAACTTCGATAAATAAATGCTCGGCCGCATCAGAAGGAGGAGGCTGAGTGGACGAACTTACAACAACAAAAGGAATATAAGAACGGAGGTAAATTGCCACCCCTCCACCCACTCTTCCAATACGGTCGTTGCGAATAAGATGGAATCCTGGTAATGAGTAAGAAGTGGATGGTAAACAAGGTTTTAACCAGGATTCAGAGACTAGAATTGCGTGAATATTACCGGACTCAAAAGATACAAGCATATCAGGGTAGTGAGCCGGAATACTTTGAGCATTAAAGTGGATAACATTAAAATCTTTCAAAGAATCTGAGAAATATGAATTGAGGGCATCATTTAACGGAATAGAAGATGATGTACTGTGAAAGCTACCTCAATAGAAGTATCGTCACTTGAAGACAAAGATAAGAAATCACCAGATTCATCACTAACAACATTATTTTTAAAGACATTAATAATATATACTACACTACAAAAAATAGTAATAAATAAATAAATAAATATAAATATTAATAGAAAAAATTATAGGGATCCCTAACCCACCAGCAGTCTGAAAGAAATTTACACTATTATGGATTATAATCATAACAAACTATTCAGAACAATTAACAAGAAGAAAAAAAAAACAAAGTAAATTTACGAAAACAAAATTAAATAGCACTCAGACGTAGGGAAAATAAAGATAAAAAAATAGTGTTTACAAATTAATATTCAGGATCATAAAAACGTTACGTTACCTGCTAATGCGAATGCTAAATTGCAGTTAACGTTATTTAGAATATGACAGTATCTATCTGTCAGTGTCAGTAACACTGTGTCGGTATGTCATTTAATGATAGACATTATCAAACACGAGTAGTAAAAGAAGTGAATATAAACACAGTGTGAGAAAAGAAAAAATAAACATTGTACATACCAATATCTTATAACGAAATATTGTGGCTAAAGTTTACATAAAAAAGTTTTCATGTAATAACACTATAAAATAAGAAGGTTAACTGGACTAAAACTACACGTGTGAATGAAAACGAGTTTATTTATTCGTGGCTCTTTTGACTCTCATTTGAGTATACCTGTTGCTTTTTACTGCACTTGGAACTGTCGATGCTGAAGATGGGGCCCTCGCCACCATTTCGGAGCTTGCAATCGCATCCAAATCAAGTTTGGAGTGGACACTATGACGCGTCTGGTCATGTCCTAATATGAAGATGGTACCATTCTTCGTCCAGCACTTGGAAACTCCAAAATGTTGGCGCGCTTGGAACACAGCATGCCGACTCTTAGTGAGAAATTCCGACAGGGTTATTCCAGTGCCCTCAAGATTTTTCTTTGCCAGCCATATCTTATCAAATGGCAAAATCATTGACAAGTATGGCCCTGGGCTTATCGGAGCCAGGTTGACCAAGACGTTGAGACCGGCTAATAGAGTCACATGTAACACCAGGAATTTTCAAATAATCTGATAACACTTTAGTAACACAAGTGGATGTGTCTTCCTTCTTATCTTCAGTCACTCCATGCACCAGAAGTATTTTCCTGCGAGACCTCATTTCTGTGTTATCAACTTGCCTGGAAAGTAGTCCCACCTGCAACTGCAAGTTCGCGAGCGCAGTTAAAACGAATGAACGAAAGGTGTTAAACTGGTGATTAATATTTGTAGTGGGGCTTGCCGCTGGAATTGCACTTTTTAGTTCCTTTTGGAATTCTGTCATTCTGTGGTTAAAGTGTTCAGTCAGGTCAGCTACTGATTTTTTAACAGCCTCCATTTAACTTTTAATTTTCTCAGGTGATGTGCAGCAAATTAAGTTAAATTGTTCTGAATTATGTATTCAAACTAGACTCGTAGGAGATGGGATGTCACACTAACATTAATTTTGTGTATTTGTCTAAATAAACTAATTTAATTATCATTAAATATTACGTAGCAATAACAGATGCGACTTATTCATTTCACTCCTACCCACGAAAAAAAAAAGCTTAGCTAAAAGCTGTAAGGCGCAATGCCTACCGATTGATGGCGGCTATCATGAAAAGTATCAGATCAAAATAAAATCACGAACAGCATTCTAAGCTACCGAAAGAGGTATGTAAGGATCGTGACACTTGGCGATCTGTTCCCTCTGGCTAACCCGTCGGGGATTGTGCGTGAAGATAAGTAAAAAAAAGTAAAAGTAACAGAATTCTTAAGTTAGTGAAGTGAAGGAAAGAGACCCATCTGGACAACTCACCCAATGTTCAGTTAGACACCGTAATTCACCAAATGGAGACGGTTATTTTTTTATAGATATTTTTTTATAGAAAAGGGAGGCAAACGAGCAGGTGCTCACGTGATGGTAAGTGATTACCGCCGCCCATGAACACCCGCAATACCAGAGGCATTGCAGATGCGTTGCCTCCCTTAGAGTGCCCCCCTCCCCCCAGAATAAGGAAAGGAGGTGTGTTGGCCACCGGTTACCTGCACTCACGAAACGAAACGCAGAAGTTTGTTAGACTTCTACTTCACGTCGGTATTCTGTGAGGTCGTGGTACTTCCCCGGTCGAGCCTGCCTATTCATGTAACAACAAAAGCTGATGCGTGGCTCTACCACTGTTATAATTCTTATTCAGAGAAAATAAAAATACAAGTGAATATCGGCGGTAAGAGTAAAAATAAATTAATAAATAAATATCTTCACGCAATTCCCAATACAGGGGAATCCTCAGACATTGGTCTAGTCTAGACAATTAAGTCCCTTTGACCCATCGATTAAAGATTAATGGGTAAAAGTTTTGCGAGGCTACTTATAAAAAAACAACGAGGAGGAACAGATAAAATTGTGTTATTGGATAAGATGCTTAAGTATGACATAACAATATCATTTCGAATAACTTTTCAAAATGATAAAATAATTTTAGTTGTGCTATTTTGTTTAGGATGCGTGTAAAGAAAACATAACTTTTATATATTTTACTAACTAAAAAAATGCAATACTTTCATAAAATGTTACGTTTTTAAATTCCTATTTCATAAATCTTAATAATAAAATTAGACAATGGCTTTCAAAGTATTCTTTCGGAGAAATAGAAATATTATTAATTATATTAAAATAATAATGATTCTATTTTATTTAGCAAAACTTATATCATAAGATTTCTATGAAATTTTATTATAACACTAGCTGTCTCCTGCGGCTTTGCTCTCGGTTTAACACTTAACGGAGACCCCTAATTATTTTTATAAATTAAAAATAGCCTAAGTTACTCCTTATTACATCAGCTATCTGCGAGTGAACATTCCGTCGAAATCGGCCCGCCATTTCAGAGATTAGCTAGAACAAACAGACAGACAAAAATTGTAAAATTTTTTTTGTGT
The DNA here is from genome assembly GCA_029286605.1 of Sericinus montela. Taxonomy (NCBI): domain Eukaryota; kingdom Metazoa; phylum Arthropoda; class Insecta; order Lepidoptera; family Papilionidae; genus Sericinus; species Sericinus montela. Next base: position 1,010,997 of record JAGSMR010000022.1, on the reverse strand, counting down.
GTATGTACCGTATATACATTCATATACATGTAGTAAAAAACGGTTATTTTAATGTTACAAACAGACACTCAGATTTCATTTATATATACAGATGTGAATACACGGGCAAAATATACAAGACATTTATAGCGAAAAATATTTTCACGTCATGACGTAGACAAAGGTATAGACAATTAAATGCTTTCGACCCACCTTTCACCGAGGACATTTTTTGGGGAACTTGACAACATGACAACGTGGTAAGCCTTTCGCCGTCTTTATGTCTAAGCCAACCATATAAATTGTACATAACTTTTGAAAAACAATAACCCTATCACTCAGTTATCGTGTATCATTTAGTGTAACAAATAAATTGTTATTATTCTTTCTCACATAATTTATATAGAATAAAAAGTCACGATAGCCGAGTGATTGGGTGGTCGGAATTTTGAGTCAAGAGACCCGAGATCGATCCCCAGATGGCTGGCTCGTATCAATGGGTTTTTAAAAACTTATGTATTTATTACATCGTTGGCTTGGACATAAAGATGGCGACGGGCTCACCACCAGTCACATTGTCCCGAAAATATCTTCGGCGGAAGGTGGGTCGAAGGGACTTCATTGTCTAGACTCGACTCCTGTCTCCCCCTGTATTGGGAATAGCGTGAAGATATTTTGTTTTTTATTTTTTTTAGTCTATTTGGAAAAGTTTATTTGATCATCAACATAACCTATTAAAGCCGATAGCAAGACTAGATAGGCCTATGCCATACGGGCGGGTTTACTGTAATCGCTATGCTTTGCAAGTGGATTGGCAATCATAGAGCACCATGCTCTGTAGACGCTGTATCCGTCCCCGGTTTGCTAAATTACAATTTTGTTAGGAGTTTCTACGAACGGAGAGTAATCCGTAATCCTCATTACTACAAAGGATAGTCTCGCAGTAGAAATGTACGGACCTCTAACTGTCTAAATATTAATATCAAATTTAATCCCATTAAGCTCTTACAAGCTTTTATATCATTTTGTAAAGCTGCATAAAAGCCAGCAAATTGATTCCGCGACGTGAGCACAATGCAGCTGTACAGATAGGTAATCTGGTATCTTCAGTGTCATTGTTATAGAAACCATTGAATAGAGAATCTTATAACTATGAATATAGAATACACTTCCATTTTCAATGCTTGTATAATTCTGAACATACACATACTTAATAGCTTGTGACATATAAAGCATCGAATAATAAATAAATAGAGACAACATCTCCTACATTGCTCTGATCTAAGCTTAAGCACATGTGTAATGGAATCATAAAAAACAAATGTACCACAAACATCATGATCTGAGAAAATTTTTAGAAAAAGTGTTTTCTACATTAAGACGACCGAGAATCAAACCCGGTACCTCAAAACAAGTCATGAAAACCGACGTGTACGCCACTCGTTCACAGAGGTTGACAACAATAAGTACATGCATTGAAAAAACAATATTAAGCAATCTAAATTTTGTCGTCTTGAGCCCCTAAATGTTCTTTAAACATCTCAAAATCTCACAAGATGTGACGAACGGCGTTCAAACTATTTAGCTCAATCTCATTCACATAATCGAGGCACGTAAACTTGTTAAAAAGGTCATCACCATTTACGCTCTTCACTTTGACCTTTATTTATCCTTTCATCAATGTTTATAGGAATTTATGTTAAGATCCAGGCTCTTAATTAGAGATCTACATTAAAATTAAAATGAGGTCTTAGAAGTTTGATATATTATAATTAGTTATTAAGGAGAGGGCCGTATTTTCACCATACCCTAAACTGAATATAAATAGTCCACTGCCGGACATAGGACATATACTGTTTCATTACATAATTATCTCGCATAACAAGAAGATTTTCGAAACAATTATAGGTGTTTATAAATATGAGAAAGGCATGGGAGGAAATAGAGTTTAAGTATAATTCCATTTATAATTTTCGATTTCCAATTCTTTATGAAAAATCTATGCATATGCTTAATACATTTTATTTTAAAAAATAACGCAAATCGCCGTTGCATTGCACTCCGAGCGAAATTGTGAAAAATCGAGACTATTTGGGCAAACATGACTGGTATCGAACCCAACGTTGTCTTTGTGTGTTAGATAAATTTTGAAATATGAATCCAGTACAAAGACGATTCGAAGCCGCAACCCATAGCTTCGAAGGTAGGATCACTACCAACTAATTTCTTATCTTATAATATGTAATTTAATCATACAATAAAATAAAAATGTAAAAATGTTTAGAATCCAAAAGAATTGCTTAGTGACGGATACCTATCGAAAGAACAGCTGAAGCAAAATCTTAGATGTATGCAAGGCACAATATATTGGAAGATATTGCTTGCCCCGTACACCTGGTATTGATTCTAACCTTTTGATCGAACTTATTACTTACTGACAGATGTACTGGAACTTCATATGTGCGATATTTTCGATTAGTTTTCAACCGGCCCGACGAGGTGGTATACCGACATGTAGTCTTTCTTTAATATTGTGATATAGATGATACAGATACAGAATAAAGTTATAACATTTTTTTATTAAATAAACAAGTTCATACGAAGAAGCTCTGTGAAAATCGGATTTATTTTTTAATAATTTTTCTTCCACAGAAGTATCTTTCGATGTAGAGAGAAAAAATAAAGAGACAAATTAATTAGCGATCTTTCTCTAGCTTCTGCGTTAGTAATGATGCGTGAATATACTATATGGTATGTATAAACTACATATGATTTTGTATAGAAAATAGTTGACGTCAAATCTAGCTGTACTCCTAAGCTAAGCCGCCTGGCGCCAGAAGCTATTATAACTCAAACAATACTTGAAGCCTAAGATGGTGAATTCTTTTGCATATCTCACAAAAATTTTTTAGTATCCAAAATATATCTATCAGTTAAAATTATTATTCTACAGTAAAAATATGAAATTTTCTTAATTACGCGAAAACGGCTAAACGTCAGAGAAAAATTAGCACAACGTTTAAAACCTGGACTCCTGGTATCCTAATATCGCCAAAAATGTCATAAATATTGTATATTTGTTATATTTTAACTTGTAGGATAATTATTTCATATAAACATAGATAGAAAATTAGACACGTATTACTTTTTTTGCTTCCCACATTTCCTAATACTGGTCGCTGGCCCAGATTAACTTTTGAAGTGTCTCATCAATATACTTTTCAAAGAAGCTTATTTGGAATGTCAGGTGACAAGCCTATAGCCGTCTTGGTTCTAGCTCAAGCAAGCCAATTGTACAATTGACTCAAATATATACATTTTTATGTGTATACATGTAAATATCTTTGACTAGATTACAAACATAGTTATCACACAAATGTTTACCCTTAGCGGGATTCAAACTTGTAACCCAGAGCTTTTTAGGGCACGTTCATAAACAACCAGGCTATAGTCATGATATGTCACTGTAAAAGAACTGTCTGTTCCTGTTAGACGTAGAGGGACACTATTATATAATAATTTTCGAAAGTACTTACGCGGGGTGTAGCTACACTATACTAATTTTGATAAAAATAATAAGTAAATATCTTCACGCAATTACTATATAATAAAGGTAGACAGAGGTCTTGTCTAGATAATTAAGTCCCTCCAACCCACCTTCCACCGAAGATATTTTTGGGACAACGTGACAAGTGGTGAGCCCGTTGCCGTCTTTATGTCTAAGCCAACGATATAATTCGTACACAAGTTTTTGAAAAATCCATTGGTACAAGCCTCCCACATCGAACTCGGGTCTCTTGACTCGAAATTCTGACCACCCGGCTATCGTGACTTTTAATTACAGGCTAATTTTGATAACATTAATAATATTATTAAATTAAAGAGAAAAAAGTTATTTTTTTTTAAATTTCAACTGACACGGTGTTGACGCTCTTTCCTAAGAGACACGTGTCTTACACGCATCAGTTGAAATTTTAACTCTGTATTCTCTTTATATTACTTGTGCTTTGTTTTTTTTTTAATAACATAAAAGTTCAGCATAAATATGCTTTAAAAATCAGTAAAATTGCATAACATTAATAATAATTACTAAGTATTATGTTGTGAATAAAATTTAAATTAAAATTAATTCTACAAAGCTTTCCAAGTCTGCGAGTTATAATTAAACAGCTCCGTCTTAATTTTTTTTTGTTATTGCTTGAAGGGGCAGGATGGAACGTGTCCCTGAATTCGTTAAAGTTTGTGTTGAGACAGGTGGATGGCTAGAGGTCATGACTCTCCCTGTACTTTGAATTACACTTCAATGTCTTTTTTTTAATAAGTAAATATAAATAAACATCTTCACGCAATTCCCAATACAGGGGTAGACAGAGGTCTAGTCTATAATATAATTCGTACATAAGTTTTTTGAAAAACTCATTGGCACGAGCCTGCCAACTGGGGATCGAACTCGGGTCTCTCAACTCGAAATTCCGACCACCCTACCACTCGGCTATCGTGACTATACTCCTCGGATTCCATACTACAAGAGTTTAAGCACATACTTTGGGATCAGATAAATGTATGTGATGTTATCTTATCAATGGGTGTATTATTTGTTTATTAAATTATTTCTTAAAGAAAGAAAATGAACTGAAGATACACAATTACCACATGGCTTCAATAAGATCGCATTTCTTGGCGTTAATTCCTTTATGAAACAACAGGTGCCTCATATCCATCAGTTACTCTGAATGTTTGTCAATAGTTAGTCCGTGAAATCGATGAATTCTACAGAAGTTTCGAACTCATTGAGAATCTGAATTCGAGGAATGCTGAATTATAAAGTTTCTCATAGTCTTCGGGATACTGTCGAACTTTATTTTACAGAATCGAATTCAAACCAACAACGTCGAGCTGTTATTCGTTTAGAATTCGAGTCAAGAATCTGGAACTTCTGGAATGTTATCGTGACAAACAAGAAACTTCTTCCTTAGTTAATGAGTTCCGAAAGAGAGAGAGAGAGAGAGAGAGAGAGAGACAGAGACAGAGAGAGAGATAATTGGTAGTAAGAAGTTAGTATATCAATGAATGTTTCATTTTTACGCCATTCTATACCCAAGACAGGGGTTGACAGAGGTCTAAACAATTAACTCCTTTCGACACACCTTCCATCGAAGACATTTTTGGGACAAGGTGACGTAACGTTTTTTAAATACTTATGTACGGTTTATATCGTTGGCTTGGACATAAGTATTTAAAACACGTTACGACTTAGTCAAGACTAGACCTCTTTTTACCCCTGTATTGGGAATTGCGTGAAGATATTTATGTAATTTGGTATAAATGCTCCATGAACACTCGTGAAGAAAATATAACACTTTTAGGAATAAAAAATTATGTTATTTCTATATTCAATTACATAAACATATACAATATATTTAAAATTATTGTCTTTAGAATACGTAATATTGGATAAGCTAACTATCAGTTTCTTATTCATAAAAAACTTTGAATCGAAAGCCAACTTCGCAGAGTATGGCAGCAATGTCGAAGTTTTCTTTCTAAAATGTTAGTCTCATATTCGCCACTGTTTGCTTTGCAAAGTAAGATTATGAAGCGCGATTGCTTAGTTTATGCATATGTTAACTAAGTTACGACAGGATAGGCTGTGTGATGAATGTTTTAAGTTATGGTACGAATTGAAGGTTGTAATATTGAATAAAAAATAAATATCTTTACGTCATTTCCGTGACAGGTGGTGAGCCCGTCGACGTCTTTATTTATTTATTTATTTTTATTTATTTAAGCTTCAATGCACAGTGTAGTACATATGGCGGACTTAATGCCAAGTGGCATTCCCTACCAGTCAACCATCAGGCTAAACATAAATATAATGTATTAGCAGTGCAGTTAAATAAAGGGAGAGAGATCTTAAATAATGTGGCAAATACAAAAATATTACATATACATACGTACGATACATTATATACATAAATATACATACAAAACATAAACTAATACTTATACGATACGTAGATATACATATATATATATATATATATATATATATATATATATATATATATATATATATATATATATATATATATATATATATATATATATATATATATATATATATATATATATATATATATATATATATATAATATTTATGTTGTTAAGAGTAAATGACGAAAAACAAAAATAATATCGTATCTATATACGTTATGTGATATAACTATATATGTAGGAAACAATACATGAAAGATTTAAAATTATACCCATATGAGATATTCATACTTGCAACATTTTATAGTATTCACGGACTTTAGTTTTAAATGAAAACTTGTTGGGAGCTTTTATAATGTCAAGAGAGATTTTATTCCAGAGCCTTATAGCCGTAAGGGCGAAGGATTTAGATCACCTAAGTATTGAAACTTAGATTTCAAGTACTCAGGTGCACAAGGATCGTTTAGAATTGTAAAAAGTGTGCAGAGAATTCTAATATTTTTGCGTTGTCGAATAGGCACGCTCTAAAGCTGTGTTCGAAAATAAAATACATGGTCATACTTACGTAGACCCTAAATGTATCTAATGCAATTGTTTAGGAGACGATCCAATGAGTTAAGGTGATATTGGGAAAGGTCAGAGCAACACACATCAGCATAATCAATAATTGGGAAAATAAGTGATTGAATAAGCAGCGTTTTAGTAGTGATTGGAAGGAAGTTTTTTTGACGATAAAGTGATCTCAAAGTTTGCATAAGCTTTCCGACATGTTTCCTGTATTTGTTTATCCCAGGTGAGAGAGCTATCTAAATATAAACCGAGGTTTTTTAAGAGGGTAAAAAAAGATATTATATTGTCATCATACATGATTGGCGACAAACCAGAGAAATCCATATTGCTAATGTATCTGGAGGTACCTATAATAATGGCTTGGCATTTGCAATGATTAACTTTAACACCGAACAAAGCGGACCATTCCGACAGATAAATTCTGACCTATACGCATAGCCTGTTGGTGCCCTCGAAGATAATTTGAAAACCAATCCTGAGTAGAAGAAGAGATATTAAACCGCGAGAGAAGAGCTAACAAGATTTCATGGTCAACGGCGTTAAAAGCATTTGAGAAATCGATTAAATTAAGAATTGTAAGTTTCGAATTTTCCATACCATCCCGGATATCTTCAGTTATCTTTAAAAGTGCCGTAGTTGTGCTGTGACCGGGTCGAAATCCGGACTGATATGGAGAAAGAACATTATTTTTAAGGATAAAAGCAGAAATTTGCTTATATACAGAAGCTTCTAAAAGCCACAATAGCCGAGTTGTTGGGTGGTCGGAATTTCGAGTCGAGAGACCCTTGTTCGATCCCCAGGTGGCAGTACCAATGAGTTTTGAGAGAGCAGGCTGTAGGTGAATGATTTAGGAAATGAGATAACAAAGGCTTTATGCCAGTCGATGGGGAAAACACCGCAGTTTAATGAGAAATTGATAATGTGAGTTATTACAGGGATAACAGATTTTATGTCCAAGCCAACGATATAATTCCTTCAGAAGTTTTTTGAAAAAACCATCGGTACGAGCCTGCCACCTGGGGATCGAACTCGGGTCTCTTGACTCGAAATTCCGACCCTACCACTCGGCTATCGTGACTTATTACCAAATTAGATCTCAATCGATATAGTAATCTGAAAGCGTAGTACACGGAGATATAGAGTTATATTAATATATAGTAATTAAAGTACATATAGTACATGTAATGTGTAATTATATGTAGTACATTAAGTATTAGTAATTAAAATACATATCAGTAGGTACTTAGTAGTAGCTATTGTCTGCTATATCACCCTCGTGAAAACCCTTTAGCATACAAAATTGTTTTTTTCCGGGATAAAGTTATAATTTATGCATACAAAGCATACAAAATTATTACATGTTCTTAGCAAACAACGTCTAATGTGGTCTGTACATCGATCAAGAATCTACTTTATGTGTGAGCTGAACAAATATTCCTTATGAAAAATATTAAGCAGGTCCTTTGTACAAATTCACCTCATACTTATATATCCACTTTTTTGTGTCTTCTGTGTACATAAATTATTAAATAAATAAATAAATAAATAAGAAATGAGAAAACTACAAAAAAGAAGGTAAATATAAATATGACATTGATTTCACGAAGGCCTAGTCTTTGGGTGATCGGAATTCGAGTAAAAAGACCCAAGTTCGTTCGCCTGATGGCAGACACATACCATTCGGCGTTTTCAAAAATTTATGTACGATTTATATCATTGACTTGTACATAAAGATAGCGACGGACTCAGCACCTGGCACCTGTCCCAAAAATGTCTACGGTGAAAAGTAAGTCGAAAGGACTTAATAGTCTAGACTTCTGTCTACCCCACTAATAGCAATTGCGTAAAGATGCGTAAAGAAGTCGCCGTCTTTATGTCTAAGCCATCGATATAATTCGTACATAAGTTTTTGAAAAGCCCATTGGTACGTGCCTGCCACCTGGGGATTGAGCTCGGGCCTCTCGACTCGAAATTCCGACCACCAAACCACTCGGCTGTCGTGACTTCTATGGATATTTAATCATCATAAATATTTATCTATGTGAGTATATTGTAGTGTTGGACTTGAAAAACTAAGACAGTGATAGGCTCATCACCTGTCACGCTGTCTCAAATGAGCTCCGAAATAAATCATTTCGTAGGGTCATTTAAATCGATTTAAAATTAAAGCGCATAGTTGAAAGTCAATCTAGCCAACCGCAACACCGGTTGGTGTGACCAGGTTTTGTTGCCATCGCACTCGTGATGATTTTACATAATATTGAGTTAAATGTACAAGAATTAACCGGCAGATACATAAATTTGTCTGATATTTTTTTATATTTCATTTTTAGACAGACGATTTACTTACTTACTTAGGATAACGTGATAGGTGGTGAGCTTATCGTACTTTTAGCGTTAAAGCCAACGATATAAATTGTGCATAAATTTTGAATAAAACTCATCGGTTCCTTACAGCCGCGAGAGCGGAAGTTTCCTGTTTCGGATTCCGATCAACTAACTACTCAGCTATCATACATGACTAATACCTAGTAAGTAAATGATCACCAGTCACCAACGCCTATTTAAGACAATTGGGCCTAACTGACAGATAGAGAGCCTATGGCTGTCTTATCTCTCAAGCCAGCGGTACAGTATAGACGTAACTAATTTTTCACATATGGATCTCAACATCAATTCGGATGCACCTAATGGAATTCGAACCCGCAACCCATAGCTTCGAAGGCAAAGTCACTAGGGCAACTAGGCTATCGGATCAACAATTGGTAACATATATAACAACTATATATTCAAAATCGACATAAGTGTGAAATGTTGTTGAAGCTACATTTGAATTTACATTTACGAATACGGATGCAAAAAGTATTTTAAAAATCGTTTTACTTAACATACGTTCATTTACATTTCAAACTCAAGCTGACGTTCATTACGCTAACGAGTCTGCTTTCGTGCTAAACTGATGTGGAGGGAAACAGTATTAATTTATACTACCTACGTTATTTTAACGTCAGGTATTGATTTGCTATGTCGTTATGGCGTAAGAATAATATACCCACCACCTACTTCCTGTCTCTGTTAAAGACGTCTCAGGTTAAAAATCTAGAATACTGTAATGACTTCCGATAGGCGGGATAACCATCTAACTTTTTCAAGATCGTTACATTTTCCAGATCATAAATAAGCAGACCAGTGCGGGCAGCAGCGCCTAAGGCGCGAGATGTCTGTAGGTACGATCACTGATCCGCATACGAAGCGTGGTGATTATGGAAAATTTTCTTTATGGAGAGAATTATGCCTTGCATTCTTGTACGTAAAATAAATAATTAAATACCTTCACGCTATTCCCAATACACAGATACACAGGGATCCAAAAATGTAGTACTTTCAACCTACCTTTCACTAATGGCTATTTGGGACAACGTGACAGGTGATGGACCTATCACCGTCTTAGTGTCCAAGCCATTATTAAATAAAAAAAATGTCTTCACGTAATTCCCAATATTGTTTTACTCCATTAATGGTAGTGTGGATGTCCGTACGTCACTAGCCGGATAGGCCTACTGAAAACCTGCGCTATAGTCTCGTATGGGCTAAGGCATTTAGCTAAGTATGGTCTGTTTGCCATGTACGCCACACAGCACACCAACTTATGAGTGATTGACCTGTGTTTCACAATAGTTGTCTTCGTTTGTCTTTTATTGTTATTTTTGTTGATTTTTGTAAAATATACATACTCAAGATGTTTGATGTGGTGTATTATTGCAATAAATTTTTCTTTCTTACTTTCAATATAACGGAAACAATTAAATCCCTTCGACCCACCTTCCTCCGAAAATATTTTCGGGACAACGTGACAGGTGGTGAGCTCGTTGCCGTCTTTATGTCCAAGCTAACGACATAATACGTACATAGGTTTTTGAAAAACCCATTGTAACGAGCCTGCCACCTGGGGATCGAACTCGGGTCTATTGATTTATTTATTTATATTTATTTATATATTCTTTATTGTACACCACAAAGGAAGATGAAAATAAGTACAAGTAACATATAGGTAGTACAAGAGGCGGTCTTATTACTAAAAAGCAATTTCTTCCAGACAACCTTGCTATAGAAGCGTATGAAGAAATAACGAAGAAAAGGAGGGTGGTGTACCGCTTTTATTCAAAATAGATTACTAAATGATGGCAGCCGTAATATAAAGGATTATTTTATGAATAAAGAAATAAGGAGATGGTGAAAAAAAAGGGAATGAAACTAAAACGTGGGAAATGGCGTTAGGTTTCTAGATAATAGGAATTAAGAAGTTTTTTGAATGAAGGAAGAGATGGAGCACGTCGAATATGTAAGGGCAAAGTGTTCCACAGGCGGACAGCGGTAACAGTAAAAGATTTATTATAAAAGGAAGAGGAGTGTAGAGGAGTTCGGAGGGAAAGATTGACAGCGGAGCGAAGAAACCGATCATAGGAAAGGGACATATACTCAAACCGATCTTTTAGGTATTGGGGAGAGTATGGATTAAACAGCACGGAGTACAAAGCAGAAAGGATGTGCGTATTCCTGCGAAGGCGGATTGGCAGCCACTTGAGCTTCTTGCGAAATTCAGAATGTGGTCATATTTGCGAAGCCCAAATATGTAACGAATACTAAGGTTTTGAATTCACTCAAGTTTGTTAAGCTGCTCTTCAGTTATGTCGAGATAGCAAATATCAGCATAGTCAAGGATGGGCAAAAGTAAGGACTGAGCAAGCACAACTTTAGTAGTCAACGGTAGGAAGTTACGTAGTCTGCGTAAAGAACCCAGTGTTGCAAACATTTTACGACTAACTTCGTTAATTTGTGGAGTCCATGTCAAACAGGAGTCAAATATAACACCCAGATTCTTAAGTTTTTTGCTATAAGGGATATGAGTACCATTGAGATAAATTTGCGGTATATTAGACCAATCAATTTTAGAAATAATTCTTGGACTTCCAACAATTATTGACTGACTTTTCTTGGGATTGATACATAAACCATAAGATTTGCTCCACTTCAAGATACAAGTCAAGTCAGCATTTATCGACTCAATTGCTGTTGGCAGGGCTTCCAATGAAGATTGTTTATAAATTTGGAGATCGTCTGCATACAAGTGGTAAGAAGAAGATATGTGATTGCTTACTGAATTAATGAAAATAGCAAAAGGAGCGGAGACAACACGCCACCTTGAGGGACGCCAGCGCCAATACTAGTCCAGGTGGAAAAATATCCTGAACCTGGATACGTTGCCGGCGTCCTACTAGGTAACTACGAAACCAATCAATTGCAGCCGGAGATATGTTAAGAGAGCGCAAAATACCTAACAGGATTTCAAAATCAACAGTATTAAACGCATTACTGAAATCCAGCAGAGTAAGTACTGTTAACTTTTGATTTTCCATTCCATAACGAATATCGTCAGTAATTTGCAATAGTGCTGTGGTTGTACTGTGTCCGAGTCGGAAACCGGATTGCAGAGGATTGAAAAGGTTTTGATCAGATAAGTAGGAATCAAGTTTGTTATAAACAAGACGTTCAAGAACTTTGGATAGAAAGGGAAGTAAAGAAATTGGTCGATAATCGGAGAAGATCACAGGATTCGTCTTTTCGGGATAGGAATTACATTAGCATCTTTCCAAACAGTAGGAAAAGAAGCAGTGTTCAAGGATTTATTAAGGAGGGATATTTAGTAATTACAGGGCTAAGGAAGTCAACGAGGGGATTATCATTTTACGGCTGATACTATCAGTACCGACTGAATTCGAATGGATGGATAAGATAGCTCTCTTTACACCACAGCTGTCAAATTGATTAAGATTAAAAGCAGGAGAATCTGGAGCGGGAATACTTGAAAGGAAATTAACGTATCATCTTTTGCTTGATTATCAACAAAAGAAGAAGAAGAGAAATGCTGGTTAAGCTGGTTAAGATCTATACCGTGATAATTTAAGTTATTATTTGAATTCCCAACTCCTAAAGATTTAAGAAATTTCCGGACTCTGGCTGAGTCAGGATCTTGAACTGATTCGTAAATATGGCGTCGTTGTGCTTTCCTACACACATTGTTGCAGCGATTCCGTATTGACCTGTATTTCTCTTTATTAGAGTAACTAGGGTCTGACTTGTATCTTGATTTTAAACTATTTTTCTTCTCAATGAGTTTCTTTATATCATCATTTAACCAAGGAGAGGGAGGATGCTTGACGCGTACAGGACGAACAGGTGCATGTTTATCGTATAATTGAATTAAGAAAGAGTTAAATAAAGTAGTATATAGTATAGTCACGATAGCCGAGTGGTTCGGTGGTCGGAATTTCGAGTCGAGAGACCTGAGTTCGATCCCTATGGCAGGCTCGTACCAATGAGTTTTTCAAAAACTTATGTACGAATTATATCGTTGGCTTGGACATAAAGGCGGCGACAGGCTCACCACCTGTCACGTTGTCCCGAAAATATCTTCGGTGGAAGGTGGGTCAAAGGGACTTAATTGTCTAGACTAGACCTCTGTCTACCCCTGTATTGGGAATTGCGTGAAGATATTTATTTATTTCATTTATTTATAAATAAAGCAACTTGTTCGTCAACTGTGGTCGCATTAACAACTAAACTCCAATTTAATTCCTCGGCGTCCTGCATAAGCTGATCTAAGTTTATACTACTAAAATTGCGCTGAAATAAAATCCTTGACTTAGCTTTCGGGGTCTAATTTTATAGGATAAGTATATAGCATCGTGATAAGAAAAGCATCTGCAGCACACTGACCATGTTTTTCGACATGGCCCAGTGAGGACACAAACATTAAGTCAGGAAGAGAAGGAAAACAGTTTGGAAAAAAATGCGTAGCAGAAGAGGGAAGAAGTTTCAAATTTGCCGCCTCAATAATGGATTTTAGCCGGGTTGATCTCAAATTATTTTTTAAGAGACATGTGTTAAAATCTCCCATAATTATGGAATGATCGTAAGATGGCGCTAGATCTTCAAGGAGTTTTTCTAAAATAGGAAAATAGTCAACTGTAGGAGAAGGGCTGTAAAAAACACCAATAAGCATTTTAGTATGTGAGAGAAGAACTTCAATGAAGAGGAATTCTGCATTGCATCCAGACTGCGGCGAATTTGATAAGCGAATGATTGAGTAAGGTATATGGGATCGAAGATAAATAGCTACACCACCACCGCTCCGATCAGTACGGTCGTTACGAATAAGGTGAAAGTCTGGAAGCGAGTAGGAAGTTGAAGGAATACAAGGTTTTAACCATGATTCCGAAACAAGCACAGCGTGTAAATTTTTACTATTAAAACTCGACAACAAATCGGGGTAATGTGCAGGAATACTTTGAGCGTTTATGTGAACAATGTTAAAGTTTTTATCGACATCTGCAAAACAAGTGTCCAAAGTAATATTTAAAGGAGGAATGCTTTCGAAACTATCGTTGCTCGACCCAATAGAAGTGGAATCAGAAGATAAGGAGTTATACTGGCTAGCATCATCATCTAGTAACATCATTATTTAAAATTAACACATCAAAAAACAATAAATAATACAAATTCTTAAAAATAAAAACAAACTTAAAAAGTATATAAGGTATAAAAAAAAGTCATCAGTACCCACCAGCAGTTTGAATAGGAATTTCAAATAACTATAGAACTATAAATACGAAAGTAAGTAAAGAAGGCTAAAAGTAACAAAAAATATAAAATAATGACAACAATAAGCAATAAACTCCAGGGACCTTCAATTGACTTATAGTGTAAATTATGAGAATAGATAAATAGATTAGAGAAATATTTAACTTTTAGCTGTCATTTTGTACGTGATTATTCTGATCAAAATGATTTTACAAAAGTTAAGGTTCTATCATTATGTGGCCTTTGCCTATGAAAACAACCATAAATTTAGAAACCTTTACGTCAAATGTCAATTTCAATCTCGAGCGAATAATAAAAACAACAACAATCAATTTCAACTTATCTAGCATATTATTGATATTTTAAAACTTTAGACTTTTAAAACATAAATAAAGACAGTAGTATTATTGTGATAAGTGAGGTAACAATTTGTTTAGAGACAGCAAGATGTATATGTCACAAAGTGCAGAAGCTAAGAGCAAGTTAGCTAATATTTCACGGTAGAGTACATAATGTAGAAAGAACCCTGAACTTGAATTGTCAATTAATAACAATTAATGCTAATTTATGCTGCACTCTAAAGCTAAAAATCGTGTCATGCACTACATTGTAGAATAACACATCAAACAACAGTACTATAATCAATGTACAGAGGAAGAAAATAATATTTCAGAACAAACTGTAATGCAAATAGGCAACATGAATTTACAGAAAAAGGGAAAAAGAATGTACTAACAAGAAAGCCAACATAGTCCATGTATAATATGTATGGATATTATGATGATTATTTTTTGCCCGTCCTCTTAGATCTTGAAGCACTTTTATCATAATTTACTTTGCCTAATACAGCAGGCTGAGTGGATGCAGCAGTAGATGATGCACTTGCAATCAGGTCGAGCTCAGCAGACTTTCAATTTGGTGCTGTGTCCCATCCTGTGTCATGATGTTGATTATTCCATCCCGAGTCCAACATTTTGTTATACCGAATCTGCGTCTAGCCTCCATAAACATTCTGTGGCGACTCCTAGTAAGGAACTCCGACTGTGTGGTTCCGGTACCTTTGAGCTTGGTTTTTGAGTACCAAACTTTGTCCCGCATCGAAGTATCTCAGAACTTGACAATTACAGGCCTAGAGTTTTTATTGGAGGGACGTCCCAAGCGGTGGCAGCGGCTGATAGCTGAAGTACTGAAATCACTTATCTGCAACTTAGTGGAAATAAGTGTACAAATCACTGAAGTGGTGTTCTCAGCTTTGTCTTCTGGTATGCCATGCACAAGGATCATCTTTCACGGCTTCTCATCTCAATACGATCAAGCTCCCGTCCCAAGAGATCCACTTGATTGTGTAGTGTTGTTAGTGCAGCTAAGACAAATTTTCTAAACCACTAAATTCAGTTGTAATATTTGAAGAAACTGGATTACTTTTCTGGGGTTCCTGTCGAAATTCTTCCATTTGAGCTTGAAAATGCTCAGAGATCTCTGTTAGTGAACTCTTCAAAGCTTCCATTGTTATTGTAGGTTGTGAAGTGTAGTAAGCTGAGATTTTATATAGGAAATTAAAGCTGGTAGGTAAGTTAATATTAAATATGTATATTACTCATATAATATTCACTGTAACTATTATTAAATTAAATTGCAATTACGAGAAACTAAAATTTGGACTAATTTATCACACCTACCCTCCACCTGACCTCCATTGATTCAAAATTCCGACCACCCAATCACTCGGCTATCATGACTTTTATTATTTCCATTATTGAAACATTAATACTACACAATTACTCAAGCGTTATTTATAGACTTCAAGCGAATCAGTAAATGTAACAGGGTGAACAAGCTTCCTTAAAGTTTTGCGGCTTCAAGAATGAGGATGGCCTTGGATGGATAGGATGAGGAGATTAATATTTGTGATGGAGCTAAGTTCCTGTTTTTGCTGAATGGACCAGACTGAAGCACATGGAGCTTAGCTCACTATCGTGAAGTAGAGAATCCCGTGCTCGGATTTACGCCTGGTGAGAGAGATAAGCGGAGACTGATAGCCTGTTTTAAGCGGAGACTGCTTTCTCTCCTATTTTCTTATTCCTAACTTAAAATTGTCTCTGCTACTACAACCTCTTTTAAATTATGGAGTAACAGTTTCTGTATTTTTTGGATATTCAAAATATTTTTTTTGTCAAAAATTTTGAAAAACAAATAAGTCAAATTCAGAATTAATCAAAAAAAATATTATGTAAATTCTTACTGCTAGTATCATCATAATATTATAACAAGACATACATCGCTTTCCTTTATTTGCGCAACATTAAACTAAAAAAATATCTGTAGACAGAGATCCAGCCTTCCTTTCGACTCACCTTTCACCGAAAACATTTCTTGGGACAACGTGACAGGTGGAGAGCTAGTTGCCATGCCTTTATGTCAAATTCAACGATGTCAATCGTACATAAAATTAGTAACACTCTTTAGTCCGTGCCTACCACCAGGGATCGAATTCTGGTCTCTTGACACGAGTTCCAATCACCTTATCACTAGGCTACGGTGCTTATTTTTACTAAACGTCATTATTCTACATATTTATAATAGGCTCTTATATATAAGACTGTTATTTTTCTTATTTTCCCTTTGTTTAACCTGATCATTAATTAACACTCAATTCAGAGCGAATTGGAAACAGAAACTTTGCTCTTTGGAGTTGCTATCCGTCATAAATCGGCTTAAGTAATTGTCACTTTTTATTCGACAGTTCGCATTACATATTGTTTCATTAATAATATTACTAGGACGTCAAAGAAAAAAAATTAAACCTGTAATCCTTTTATTTCTGAGTAAAAGCTTTCTCTAAATAAGCATTTCTCTAAATAAGCATTTCTCTAAATAAGCATTTCTCTAAATAAGCATTTCTCTAAATAAGCATTTCTCTAAATAAGCATTTCTCTAAATAAGCATTTCTCTAAATAAGCATTTCTCTAAATAAGCATTTCTCTAAATAAGCATTTCTCTAAATAAGCATTTCTCTAAATAAGCATTTCTCTAAATAAGCATTTCTCTAAATAAGCATTTCTCTAAATAAGCATTTCTCTAAATAAGCATTTCTCTAAATAAGCATTTCTCTAAATAAGCATTTCTCTAAATAAGCATTTCTCTAAATAAGCATTTCTCTAAATAAGCATTTCTCTAAATAAGCATTTCTCTAAATAAGCATTTCTCTAAATAAGCATTTCTCTAAATAAGCATTTCTCTAAATAAGCATTTCTCTAAATAAGCATTTCTCTAAATAAGCATTTCTCTAAATAAGCATTTCTCTAAATAAGCATTTCTCTAAATAAGCATTTCTCTAAATAAGCATTTCTCTAAATAAGCATTTCTCTAAATAAGCATTTCTCTAAATAAGCATTTCTCTAAATAAGCATTTCTCTAAATAAGCATTTCTCTAAATAAGCATTTCTCTAAATAAGCATTTCTCTAAATAAGCATTTCTCTAAATAAGCATTTCTCTAAATAAGCATTTCTCTAAATAAGCATTTCTCTAAATAAGCATTTCTCTAAATAAGCATTTCTCTAAATAAGCATTTCTCTAAATAAGCATTTCTCTAAATAAGCATTTCTCTAAATAAGCATTTCTCTAAATAAGCATTTCTCTAAATAAGCATTTCTCTAAATAAGCATTTCTCTAAATAAGCATTTCTCTAAATAAGCATTTCTCTAAATAAGCATTTCTCTAAATAAGCATTTCTCTAAATAAGCATTTCTCTAAATAAGCATTTCTCTAAATAAGCATTTCTCTAAATAAGCATTTCTCTAAATAAGCATTTCTCTAAATAAGCATTTCTCTAAATAAGCATTTCTCTAAATAAGCATTTCTCTAAATAAGCATTTCTCTAAATAAGCATTTCTCTAAATAAGCATTTCTCTAAATAAGCATTTCTCTAAATAAGCATTTCTCTAAATAAGCATTTCTCTAAATAAGCATTTCTCTAAATAAGCATTTCTCTAAATAAGCATTTCTCTAAATAAGCATTTCTCTAAATAAGCATTTCTCTAAATAAGCATTTCTCTAAATAAGCATTTCTCTAAATAAGCATTTCTCTAAATAAGCATTTCTCTAAATAAGCATTTCTCTAAATAAGCATTTCTCTAAATAAGCATTTCTCTAAATAAGCATTTCTCTAAATAAGTAATTTGTAACACAGATGGTGAGTATGGTATCAGCATTAAAATATCAAACTTTTTTCCATGGTGTCTTATGTCAGGGGCTAGTGACAGATGGCAGGATAAACCCTATTATAAATACCAGAATAATATGCAGATCGCCGGAATGGGTGTCATTTTAAAATTTTTGTATTTAATTAATGTGTATATTTAATTTACTATATGTATTTTTGATGGACATCATTTCAACTTCTTCAAAATAAATAAATTTATTCACGCCATCTTAATACAGGGGTAGACAGAGGTCTAGACAATTAAGTTCTTCGACATACCCTCCACCTGACCTCCATTGATTCAAAATTCCGACCACCCAATCACTCGGCTATCATGACTTTTATTATTTCCATTATTGAAACATTAATACTACACAATTACTCAAGCGTTATTTATAGACTTCAAGCGAATCAGTAAATGTAACAGGGTGAACAAGCTTCCTTAAAGTTTTGCGGCTTCAAGAATGAGGGATGGCCTTGGATGGATAGGATGAGGAGATTAATATTTGTGATGGAGCTAAGTTCCTGTTTTTGCTGAATGGACCAGACTGAAGCACATGGAGCTTAGCTCACTATCGTGAAGTAGAGAATCCCGTGCTCGGATTTACGCCTGGTGAGAGAGATAAGCGGGACTGATAGCCTATTATAAGCGGAGACTGCTTTCTCTCTTATTTTCTTATTCCTAACTTAAAATTGTCTCTGCTACTACAGCCTCTTTTAAATTATGGAGTAACAGTTTCTACATTTTTGGATATTCAAAATATTTTTAGTCAAATTTTGAAAAACAAATAAGTCAAATTCAGCATTTCTCTAAATAAGCATTTCTCTAAATAAGCATTTCTCTAAATAAGCATTTCTCTAAATAAGCATTTCTCTAAATAAGCATTTCTCTAAATAAGCATTTCTCTAAATAAGCATTTCTCTAAATAAGCATTTCTCTAAATAAGCATTTCTCTAAATAAGCATTTCTCTAAATAAGCATTTCTCTAAATAAGCATTTCTCTAAATAAGCATTTCTCTAAATAAGCATTTCTCTAAATAAGCATTTCTCTAAATAAGCATTTCTCTAAATAAGCATTTCTCTAAATAAGCATTTCTCTAAATAAGCATTTCTCTAAATAAGCATTTCTCTAAATAAGCATTTCTCTAAATAAGCATTTCTCTAAATAAGCATTTCTCTAAATAAGCATTTCTCTAAATAAGCATTTCTCTAAATAAGCATTTCTCTAAATAAGCATTTCTCTAAATAAGCATTTCTCTAAATAAGCATTTCTCTAAATAAGCATTTCTCTAAATAAGCATTTCTCTAAATAAGCATTTCTCTAAATAAGCATTTCTCTAAATAAGCATTTCTCTAAATAAGCATTTCTCTAAATAAGCATTTCTCTAAATAAGCATTTCTCTAAATAAGCATTTCTCTAAATAAGCATTTCTCTAAATAAGCATTTCTCTAAATAAGCATTTCTCTAAATAAGCATTTCTCTAAATAAGCATTTCTCTAAATAAGCATTTCTCTAAATAAGCATTTCTCTAAATAAGCATTTCTCTAAATAAGCATTTCTCTAAATAAGCATTTCTCTAAATAAGCATTTCTCTAAATAAGCATTTCTCTAAATAAGCATTTCTCTAAATAAGCATTTCTCTAAATAAGCATTTCTCTAAATAAGCATTTCTCTAAATAAGCATTTCTCTAAATAAGCATTTCTCTAAATAAGCATTTCTCTAAATAAGCATTTCTCTAAATAAGCATTTCTCTAAATAAGCATTTCTCTAAATAAGCATTTCTCTAAATAAGCATTTCTCTAAATAAGCATTTCTCTAAATAAGCATTTCTCTAAATAAGCATTTCTCTAAATAAGCATTTCTCTAAATAAGCATTTCTCTAAATAAGCATTTCTCTAAATAAGCATTTCTCTAAATAAGCATTTCTCTAAATAAGCATTTCTCTAAATAAGCATTTCTCTAAATAAGCATTTCTCTAAATAAGCATTTCTCTAAATAAGCATTTCTCTAAATAAGCATTTCTCTAAATAAGCATTTCTCTAAATAAGCATTTCTCTAAATAAGCATTTCTCTAAATAAGCATTTCTCTAAATAAGCATTTCTCTAAATAAGCATTTCTCTAAATAAGCATTTCTCTAAATAAGCATTTCTCTAAATAAGCATTTCTCTAAATAAGCATTTCTCTAAATAAGCATTTCTCTAAATAAGCATTTCTCTAAATAAGCATTTCTCTAAATAAGCATTTCTCTAAATAAGCATTTCTCTAAATAAGCATTTCTCTAAATAAGCATTTCTCTAAATAAGCATTTCTCTAAATAAGCATTTCTCTAAATAAGCATTTCTCTAAATAAGCATTTCTCTAAATAAGCATTTCTCTAAATAAGCATTTCTCTAAATAAGCATTTCTCTAAATAAGCATTTCTCTAAATAAGCATTTCTCTAAATAAGCATTTCTCTAAATAAGCATTTCTCTAAATAAGCATTTCTCTAAATAAGCATTTCTCTAAATAAGCATTTCTCTAAATAAGCATTTCTCTAAATAAGCATTTCTCTAAATAAGCATTTCTCTAAATAAGCATTTCTCTAAATAAGCATTTCTCTAAATAAGCATTTCTCTAAATAAGCATTTCTCTAAATAAGCATTTCTCTAAATAAGCATTTCTCTAAATAAGCATTTCTCTAAATAAGCATTTCTCTAAATAAGCATTTCTCTAAATAAGCATTTCTCTAAATAAGTAATTTGTAACACAGATGGTGAGTATGGTATCAGCATTAAAATATCAAATCTTTTTTTCCATGGGTGTCTTATGTCAGGGGCTAGTGACAGATGGCAGGATAAACCCTATTATAAATACCAGAATAATATGCAGATCGCCGGAATGGGTGTCATTTTAACATTTTTTGTATTTAATTAATGTGTATATTTAATCTACTATATGTATTTTTGATGGACATCATTTCAACTTCTTTAAAATAAATAAATTTATTCACGCCATGTTGACACAGGGGTAGACAGAGGTCTAGACAATTAAGTTATTTAGACATACCTTCCACAGAGGACATTTTTTGGGATAAGGTGATAGGTGGTGAGCCCGTTGTCGTCTTTTATATGCAAGCCAAGGATATAAATCATACATAAGTTTCTAAAAAAACCTATCGGTGCGGGCCTTGGGGACCGAACTCGGTTCTCTTGAGTCAAATTCCGATTACCCAACAACTCGGATATCGTGACTTAAGCATGAATTATTAACTTCTTTAGTATTAATTAATATGTTTATTTAATTTACTATATGTATTTTTGATGGACATCATTTCAACTTCTTCAAAATAAATAAATATCTTCACGCAAAGAGTCATAAGTACTGGATATAGAAAATGATGACTTTGAAAGAAGCGAAAAAGGATCGTAGCACTCAGGCCACCCTGTCGAGAGCTATTCGTGAAGAACAATCCAAATATCCCAAAATCGGATTTTCTGGGTCTGGGTCTCTGGGATGGTGATAAGATACGTACAGATACCAATATAATACATTGTTAAATAAAATACTCATGACGTGAGCAGAAGCATTCATTCATACGAAACGCATACACGGAGGTCATTAATTATTTTATGAAAATGTGTTTAACAGGAAATGTTCTTATAATTAGCAACTTAATTAACGTAACTTACGTTCCATATACAATTAAATTGTAAACTGCGTTAAGATAACGCTCGTGAGGAATAATCGCTGTTAACAAAACCAGACGGTTGGGTTATAAAAATACAAGAGATAATTTGATTGTTCTATGTTGTAGCTTCTGTTATAAGTTTAATTTAATTTGGTTTTATAAAGGAAGGTCAATGGTTTTTTCACTTCCTTAAACTTTGGTTGGGCGGTCGGAATTTCGAGTCAATAGACTCGAGTTCAATAGACCCCAGTGGGTAGGCTCGTACCAATGGGTTTTAACCAAACTTATGTACGAATATCGTTGGCTTGGACATAAAATAAAAAAATGTAAAAAATATCTTCACGCAATGAGTGATGGTATGTATGAATAGATACAAGATAGTTGTACCAAGTGTCACGGTCTTAATTCATTCAATTCTATTAGATTACATATTTTCTTCTCATACTCACGTCGGGGTATCCAAGTATCCTAGCTTTCTCATCTTCGCGAAATTTACTCACATAGTGTTCAATGGTATGTCTCAGCTTAAAGTGACTTTCTTCTTTATCGTTCGTTATTTACCCATTCGTTATAAATTATGACATTATAATAATATTATTATTATTATTAATCTTCACGCACAATCTCTGACAGGGTAGCCAAAGGGAACAGATCATAAGTATCGCAAACCCTTACATACATCTATCCTTCATTCAAGGTTCATAATTTTCTTCATACATGCATCGTCGAGGTATCCGAGTACTCTTGACCCTTCCGCCTTCGAGCATACTATAATAATATATATTATAATAATACTTTTATATTATTTTTATATGTATATGATTGAAGACCGTATTGTGAAGAAAATCGACTGCGCAAAAAGTAAAGAAATTACTCGTATAGCAAAGAGTCATAAGTACTGGATATAGAAAATGATGACTTTGAAAGAAGCGAAAAAGGATCGTAGCACTCAGGCCACCCTGTCGAGAGCTATTCGTGAAGAACAATCCAAATATCCCAAAATCGGATTTTCTGGGTCTGGGTCTCTGGGATGGTGATAAGATACGTACAGATACCAATATAATACATTGTTAAATAAAAATACTCATGACGTGAGCAGAAGCATTCATTCATACGAAACGCATACACGGAGGTCATTAATTATTTTATGAAAATGTGTTTAACAGGAAATGTTCTTATAATTAGCAACTTAATTAACGTAACTTACGTTCCATATACAATTAAATTGTAAACTGCGTTAAGATAACGCTCGTGAGGAATAATCGCTGTTAACAAAACCAGACGGTTGGGTTATAAAAATACAAGAGATAATTTGATTGTTCTATGTTGTAGCTTCTGTTATAAGTTTAATTTAATTTGGTTTTATAAAGGAAGGTCAATGGTTTTTTTCACTTCCTTAAACTTTGGTTGGCGGTCGGAATTTCGAGTCAATAGACTCGAGTTCAATAGACCCCAGTGGGTAGGCTCGTACCAATGGGTTTTAACCAAACTTATGTACGAATATCGTTGGCTTGGACATAAAATAAAAAAATGTAAAAAATATCTTCACGCAATTCCCAATACAGGGGTAGACAGAGGTCAAGTCTACACAATAAAGTCCCTTTGACCCACCTTCCACCGAAGATATTTTCGGGACAACGTGACAGGTGGTGATCCTGTCGCCATCTTTATGTCCAAGCCAACGATGAAATTCGTGCATAAGTTTTTTGAAAAACTCATTGGAATTTCGAGTCAATAGACCCGAGTTCGATCTCCAGGTGGCAGTACCTGGGGATCGAACTCGGGTCTCTTGATTCGAAATTCCGACCACCCAATTACTCGGCTATCGTGACTTTTATTATTTCTATTATTGAAACATTAATACTACTCAAGACTCCAAGCGAATCAGTAAATGTACCAGGGTGAACAAGCTTCATTAAAGTTCTGCGGTTTTAAAAATGAAGGATGGCCTTGGATGGATAGGATGAGGAGAATAATATTTGTGATGGATGGTTCCTGTTTTTGCTGAATGGACCAGACTGAAGCACATGGAGCTCAGCTAACTATCGCGAAGTAGAGAATCCCGTGCTCGGATTTACGCCTGGTGAGAGAGATAAGCGGAGACTGATAGCCTATTATAAGCGGAGACTGCTTTCTCTCTTATTTTCTTATTCCTAACTTAAAATTGTCTCTGCTACTACAGCCTCTTTTAAATTATGGAGTAACAGTTTCTACATTTTTTGGATATTCAAAATATTTTTTTGGTCAAATTTTGAATAATTTTGAAAAACAAATAAGTCAAATTCAGAATTAATCAAAAATATTATTAAATGATGTTTAAATTCTTACTGCTACTATCATTATAATATTATAACAAGACATACATTGCTTTTCTTTATTTGCGCAACATTACACTAAAAAAATATCTGTAGACAGAGATCCATCCTTCCTTTCGACTCACCTTTCACCGAAAACATTTCTTGTATGCCTGTCGCCATCTTTATGTCCAAGCCAACGATGAAATTCGTGCATAAGTTTTTTGAAAAACTCATTGGAATTTCGAGTCGAGAGACCCGAGTTCGATCTCCAGGTGGCAGTACCTGGGGATCGAACTCGGGTCTCTCGATTCGAAATTCCGACCACCCAACAACTCGGCTATCGTGACTTTTTTATCTTTCATTATCTGAAGAGCAAAATACGAGATACTTATTCACGTCTCTGTTTGTAAGTTCTTCCTCTCGTTTTGTTTCTCTTTTGGCTTGGACATAAAGACATATTTGACAGTGGTAGAGCCACGCATTAGCTTTTGTTGTTGCATGAATGGGCCGGCTCGACCGGGGAAGTACCACGACCTCACATAATACCGGCGTGAAGTAGAAGTCTAAAAACTTCTACGTTTCGTCTGGTGAGTGCAGGTAACCGGAGGCCCTCAAACCCCCCTCCCCCATTCGGGGAGGGGGGAGGGGCACTCTAAGGGAGGCAACGCATCTGCTATGTCTCTGGTATTGCGGGTGTTCATGGGTGGCGGTAATCACTTACCATCACTTGAGCCAACTGCTCGTTTGCCTCCGTTTTCTATAAAAAAAGACGGCGACGGGCTCACGCACAAGGGACTTAATTGTCTAGACTCGACCTCTGTCTACCCCTGTATTGGGAATTGCGTGAAGATGTATTTTTTTTTTAATTTTTATCTTCACGCATTTTTCCAGAACTGGTCTAGACAGAAGTCTAGAAAATTGAGTCCTTTGGAATCATTCACAGGAGATTATTTTAAACAATGTGACATGTGCTATCACTATCTATGTAACCAAGCGAATTGTACAATGTATTTACATATGCAAATTCATGTTAACATATATACAGCCTTTAGAACAAATTTTGCTTCGTTTAATCATCTGTCGGCAGCTATTGGAATTTTTAGCAGTACGCTTAATTTTTGTTAACTGTTTTCATCACGCCTCTTCAATCGCAATTGCATTTTCAAATCACGTCTTTTATCTTCATACCATTCCCGATACAGGGGTAGACAGAAGTCTAGACAATTAAGTCCTTTCGACCCAACTTCCACTCAAGACAATTTTTGGGACATTGTGATAGGTGGTGAGCCTGTCGCCGTATTAATGTCCAAGACATCGATATAATTGATATTTATTTTTTTTTAATTGGTACGAGCCTGCCACCTGGAGTTCGAACTCGGGTTTCTTGAAAGATTTCAATTTAATAAAAGAAAGAGGGTGGTATATATTTACGTCATTACAACTCGGGAATTGAAAAAGGAGGGACCTACTTTGAATGCAAATATATGCAATAAATAAATACTTACCTTACCGAAACAGACAAAAAGACGAAATATCTGGACTTTATACACGAGTTGACCGACATGTAAGGTTGTGTGCCGTTTGAAATTATCCCGATAGCCGTTTCTGCGAATGGGTTTATCCCAGTGAGTGTCTCTTAAGGTGACTGGGACCCCGTGACGGACAGCTCAAATGCAGAAGTCGGTGCTCCTCAATACCTCCCGCATCGTCCGCCGGTTTCCCTCACTTTCGCCATAACCCCCGGCCGTCTGGTCTCTTCCGCCGAGGTCATCCGACAGGTTGGGTTTTATTTTTATATGTATCTGTTTTTTAAGTATTTATTTAGGTAAATATCTTTTAGTATTTTAATTATTAAATGTTTCTTGATGTCTATTTTGTTATGTTTATTGTGTCTTAACAAATATCCCTAAATAATAAATATTTATATAGTTGTACTTGTTATACTAATATAGTATGGAAATCATCAATTATAATTATCTGATCCTATGGTAAGTAGCTAAACCACTTGTTTTATGAAATCGGAAATAACAAAGGTATCTCAAACAACCAGACCCAAGACAATGTAGAAAAAGTGGTTTTTTACATTGACCCGCCCGGGAATCGACTCCACAGAGTTCCAATGAATCGCACTTAGTGATCTACTTTATATAAGTGTTATCAATGAAAAAGTACATAATATTAGGTAAATTTCATTACAACCGTCGATCTAATAACATGTTAGTTATTGGCCCTTAGGTAGTGAACTGAGTAATTGTTTTTCTAATTATACGAGGGCCCACTTCACTGAAAACTAAAAAGTTACTTTTTGTTATTGATCAATCTCGATTTCAAACAAAAGGGCGTTGCTAGGCAACGCCCTCTTGAACAAAACAAACCTAAGGGCGAAATGTTCTTGCCCGAAAAAATAATAATATTAAGTTTCTAATGTTGAGAAACGTAGTAGCCTAGTGTTAATGTAGCCAACTTTAGAAAGCATGTGACGCAGGTTCAATCAGCGGCCCACCATCACTAAAATAAGTAAATAGACTCCATCGTTACAGATGATAGCCGAGTGGATGGGTGGTCGAAATTTCGAGTCGAGAGACCCGAGCACGATCCCCAGGTGGCAGGCTTGTCCCAATAGGTTTTTTCAAAACCTATGTACGATTCATACCGTTGGCTTGGGCATAAAGACGGCGACGGGCTCACCACCTGTCACGTTGTCCTGAACATATCTACGGTGGAAGGTGGGTCGAAGGGACTTAATTGTATAGACTAGACCTCTGTCTACACCTGTATTGGGAATTGCGTGAAGATATTTATTTATTTATTTTATCATTACAGATGATGAGATGTTGTTATAAAATTATATTGCATAAGTCCGTGGAACATAACTTTCCTACCGTCATTACCACCAAGAGAGTTGTGCAAGCATTCTTCGAAGAGAAAAAGAGTACCTCTTCTTCTCTTTGGCGAGTGACATCCTTCCCTCTTCTCCACAGCGGCTATTTATTGTTTTTTTTTGTATACGGATTTCACGCAATACAAGTTTATAACAAATTTACTTCTGATTTTTTTTGTTTATGGTCCCAATAATATAAAATAATAAATTCCTTTAGACCTACTTACAGAAGTCGCTTTGGTACAATGTGAAAGTTGGTGAGCCTATCGCCTTCTTCTCTCTCTGTTTGTATAAGATTTATTTACTTCACAGCGATATTTTGCAAGACAATAATGCAGCCGTGGTCGAGGTAATATTTTCTAGTAGCAGCAAAAGCCTAGGTATGAGGCAGACCATCTTAATTCTCGGGGGTATACCCTCTATAACCTTTTAGTTTTAAAATTGTTTGTAGGTGTTATGAGCCCCAGTAGTCATTAACCACCAGGTTGACTGTTAGCTGATCATAAAAATCACGCAGATAACCGGATGCGTGTGTATGACGAAAATCGTCAACCTTATGGAGACAAGAGAGGTACTTAACTGACTGTTAATGATTTGAATACTCAATTTGGAACGATTGTGTGTGTCTAACAGGATATTCTAATAGTTGCCGCAATGTAAGACTTTACAAATAAGCAACAGATACTAATATAGACCTCCGTGGTATAAATACCGGTTTACAAGTTGTCGCCATCTCGAGGTCAACGTAGAAAAGCCACTTTTTCTACACATTCTCGGGTCTGGGTGTTTGTGCTGCCTTCGTTGTTTCCGATTCCCACACCTTAAGTGCTTTAGCATATTACATTGGTGTCGGAGCAATGTATGTGATGTTGCCCCTATCTATATATGTATTATTATATAAATATAAATGAATAAATTAAAATAAATATCTTCAAGCAATTCCCAATACAGGGGTAGACAAAGGTCTAGTCTAGACAATTAAGTCCTTTTGACCCACCTTCCACCGACGAAATTTTCGGGAAAATGTGACAGGTAGTGAGCCCGTCGCCGTTTTTATGTCCAAGCCAACGCTATAATTCGTACCTACATATATAAATAAAATAAATATAAATATCTTCACGCAATTCCCAATACAGGGGTAGACAGAGGTCAAGTCTAGACTATTAAGCCCCTTTGACCCACCTTCCACCGAAGATATTTTCGGGACAATGTGACAGGTGGTGAGCCCGTCGCCGCCTTTATGTCCAAGCCAACGATGAAATTCGTACACAAGTTTTTTGAAAAACTCATTGGTACTGCCACCTGGGATCGAACTCGGGTCTCTTGACTCGAAATTCCGACCACCCAACAACTCGGCTATCGTGACTAATATAAATGATTTTTGAATGTTATCTCATTACCCTTAGAACAATTAAATAAAAGTACCTACACATGTTTTTGAAAAACCCATTAGTATGAGCCTGCCACCTGGGGATCGGGAACTCGGGTCTCTTGACTCGAACTTCCGACCACCCAACCACTCGGCTATCATGGCTTATATAAATGATTTTTTGAATGTTATCTCATTACCCTTAGAACAATAAAATAAAAATACAATTTTAATCCAAATTCATGCACATCTACAATTGTTTTCACTAGAATTTTACATTGTGATATCATTGTGCTATTCAGTTTTTGACATAATCAAGTACAAAACAAATTTATGTTCGCAGAGGTTTCACCAAGAATTTATTTTTTTATTATTTATACTTGTTTTGGCTGCTAACTTAATTTTGTTAAGTTACTTATCATCAAACTAAGTTGAATTGTTCCTGGTTGCTGTAGTATGTAGTATGGTTTAAAGTTTTCACATCTTGTTTAGATAACGTATTTGAGTATAAATGCAGTTATCTCTCGAGTCTATACTGTTGTAATGTCATATCCATTAAATTACAGAATTTCAGTAAATCATTTCGATTATTTTTCTTCAATAAAACGCATATGCGATACCTTAACGAGATAAATTTATCATACATGGGTTTAAATCAAGTATTTAATAGATAATTTTAGACAAGGTTATTACATTAATTACTTTCGTTCTTTTTACGTTCTAAAATTTACTGAATATAAAAACAAATATTTAAAAAAATGTACGTATTTTTTGGCTCAGTAAATTAAACTGGTTTGATTCAATATATATTCTTGCTACTATACTACAACAACGTGTCCTATTTCTACTGACCAGGAACTGTATGTACACTACTTGAAAATGATCGAGTTATAAATAGAAATAATTATTGCTACCCTTTATAATGAAAAGAATAAAATTATTACGTTCGCATATACATAACGTGACTCATATTATTATTTATTATAATTCCCTGTCACCGCGTTCCATTAACATTTATTTCACAGAAAACTTTAGCCACTGAAAGAGCTTAAATAAACACTATCTTAGAACTAAAATAAACAGTTTGCGTGTTTGCCCAAGTGGCGTGCCAAATGTAAACTTTTCTTTTCAACATGACGAATGTAATTACATATCTCAGTTTTGGAAGCGTGGAGAATGAGAAACTTGCTCATTTGTTTTATATATCCTGTGATCACAACGAACATTCAGAATACACGAGTAAAGTTCTTAATTATTCTTCAAATATATCAATAAATATATTTTATTACATTAGGTTATTTGCAAAATTAAAATCAAACTTAAATCGTAATGACGTTTATTAAAACAAGTCTTCGTTATATAAATGCAATTGAAACACTCAATACATGTAAAGGGAGTTACCCTGATATCCATTTAAGTTAAAAATAGTCACTAATCGATTCGTTTCAGAATCGTTACTAATATTAACATTAAATTTACAGATTTTACATCCTAATTACAAGTAGAAAATCGGTACTTAATTCTTACTTTATTATCTTTGCGAGCGTTTAAATAATCCATGGCAATTAACCATATAATTAATTAATATATGTTAATATGTATTTAACTATATAAATAAATAAAAAGGTGCAACGTAGCATACACTACTCTAACTTGTGTAATCCATCACACATATCCTGAACCGAGACAATGTAGAAAAAGTAATTTTCCAAATTGACTCGTCCAGGAATCGTAACCGGTTGATAACCGGTGTGTACGCCTCTCGTCTACAGAGGTCGTCCGAATATTTAACAGTTGAAAAGAACGTAACTTTTTTTTAATAGAAAAGGGAGGCAAACGAGCAGGTGGTTCACGTGATGGTAAGTGATTACCCCAGAATTGGGGTGGGGGGTGGGGGCACTCAAAGGGAGGCAACGCATCTGCTATGCCTCTAGTATTGCGGTTGTTCATGGGCGGCGGTAATCACTTACCATCACGTGAGCCACCTGCTCTTTTGCCTTCCTTTTCTATAAAAAAAAAAATGGAAGGGGGGTGTGTGGGCCTCCGGTTACCTGCACTCACCAGACAAAACGCAGAAGTTTATTAAACTATAATATAACATACAGTTTTAGTTATCTTATCGTACAAAAATATAGATAAAATTTTCAGCTTATATAAAGACTGAATTGTACGAGTAATACATTGTAAACAAGGGAAACAAGCTTGTAATGAAATAGTTGTCGATGTTAAAAACCACATTATTTTTCATATGGTTACGCATTTCCCAATGCTTATAGACTGGTTTGGGATGACTATTTTCTTTTCAAGATAGCTTTTTTGGGACAGTGTGATAGGTGGCGAGAGAGCTAGTTCTTAGTGTCGAAGCCTAATAAACTTACATACACATATATCTATTATATTTTAACGATTTCATTAATTATGATATTGATGGCGTTTTTTGTTTATTATTTCAAATATTACATTGACATCATAATATACAAGTTGATAAGTGCACGAGTTGTCCAAGATATAATATATTTACGCGGCATGTGAAACCTAAAAGTATTTAAACGAAGACTTATAAAATGATATAGATAGAACAAAAGTAAAAACATGTAAATGGTCGAATATGGGCAGAGGCCTTCGTCCATTATTTTAACAAATTGTTTTCGGATTGGCACAATCATCTCACGATGTATTTTACCTCATACGCTGCTGTACCGTCACCGCTGTGTTAAATTTCTATTTTTTGAATCTTTTCCTACCTAAAACTACCTAAAAAGTCACGATAGCCAAGTGGTTGGGTGGTCGGAATTTCGAGTGAATAGACCCGAGTTCGATCCCCAGTTGGTAGGCTCGTACCAATGGGTTTTTCAAAAACTAATGTACGAATATCGTTGGCTTGGACATAAAGGCGGGGACGGGCTCACCACCTGTCGCGTTGTCCCGAAAACATCTTCGGTGGAAGGTGGGTCAAAGGGACTTAATTGTCTAGACTTGACCTCTGTCTACCCCTGTAATGGGAATTGCGTGAAGATATTTTATTTTATTTTTATTTTTTTCTACCTGCTTCTTCCTGTCATCCTGCCATCTTTTGGTTGACGACATTTTCAAAGTTTGTTCTTAGTCGCCTCTTTCAACACCAACGAGAACCGGTAACATTATTTCGCCAATACTCCAAGGTGACTAATATAAAAAATAAAATATATGTTCGCGTTATCCCAATACTGGGGTAGACAGAAGTCAAGGCAATTAGTCCTTTCGACCCACCTATCATCGAAGACATTTTTGGGACGTGACATAGGTGACTTAGATTAAAAGTTTGTGCTTCCTGACCACTCAACGACAGTCTTTCAAAAAATTCTTAATAAATAAAACATTACATATATAAATGTTTGAGAATATCGATCATACTGTTATAACCGATCCGCCTGATTGATTCAAGTAGATTGGTAAAAAAGTAGTGCTGCCTTCCTTCGTTCGTGCTGCACTGACATTAAATAAAAAAGGTTATTTTATTTTCCCTGCATGTCACATACTTGATTTGATCGCATGCAAAACATTGTTTTGAACATGAAATAGTCTTATTATTATTAATTAGGACATGAAATTTGTTAAACTTTACCATACTACACCAGAAACTTTTTCATTGTTACTTTCTATTATAGTCTAGGTTTCAATATAAAAATAAACACGTATAATATTAAATTCTCGAATTAAGAAATAAATGAGTTAAGATACGAGCATTTCTGAGACTATATTAGTATACAAAATTGCTTAAACTAGTTTAATTAATGTGTTTATTATATATTTTTATATTAACTGCATATGCACTGTACATTGAGATACCATTCGAATGATCTGAAACTCGTTTACTCCTTCATTAGCCTAGTCTTTATTCTTACTCAGTCGCTTTATCACTCTATTAATGTTTAAATTGCCATTTTTATGCATTCTCGTTACGACTTCGTCAGATGTCGTTCGCTTCTTCTACGTAGCCTTCATCGGGGCTCTCGGAACAAATATCTGATGCGCATTTAGCATTAGATACTTGTGGCAGTTATTTAAGAACACTTTCACTACTATCTACTTGAATTCAGGCGTCAGTTGTCGGCGTATCAACACATCTAGTCTCAACTTGGTAACATCTGCCACGTGCTTCAGCCACACCCACTGGAACCATAACAGCACATGTTCCCTTTGGACTCACCCAAGAAGAGCAAGCTTCTTGTGTACAACACTGAACTGGTTCAGTCTTGTATCTCTCAGGAGGAGATCAGATCAGAGAGAGAACAAATTCGTCGTTGTTATACACTGTACCGTTTCCAACGAAAGCTATTTGTCGATTTCTAGGCACCGGATATCCTTCACGTGTGCGTCGTACATTATTTGCATTAAAAACTTCAAAGTTATGGCACGGTTGTGCAGCAGGCGTATTAAATTCTGTATTTTTGGCAAATGTACAAGCAATTTTTTGACCTTTAGGCCTATTATGTGGAAGAGCCTGATAGAAAGGAATAAAGAAAGAAAGAAAGAAAAGGAAACAGAATAGTTTGACATAATTGGTGTACGGCATGGATGTTTTGGTAGACCGTAATCACATGGATAACCCTCGCTGTCTAAAAAACACCCTGGGTTTAAATGAACGTTAGCTGAATGCTGATACAAAGCATTTTGAGAAATATTCATATTCGTCAAGGTCTGTTGATCCTGCCATGTAACTTGACGTGGGACAGTTGGCATTGTAAATGCGGTTTTCTTTTCAAAACTGCCGTTCCCTGTTTGTGTTTTGTAAACCGAGAGAACTGTATTCTCATTATGCGCGTTGTTAGCGACAGTTTCCGCATTACTAATTAGGTCAGGATTCCTGTCAACAAATCCTTTCCTATTATTGCTTTGATATGAATCACCCGACTCGTATTACAGTTATAGTAACAACTAAATGTCTATGTGGAAAAGTAACTACAATGACAACAGGTCCCTCTTTCGTAAGAATTTTCAGGGTGTAGTTTGCTCTAGTCTGGCCGGCTGAGTTTTCAGCGACGCATGATACGTACCATTATCATCATTGCTTATATTATATATGAACGTGGAGATGATTTGAAGCGTAAGTTGAATAGTTACGAATTATCTGGTATAGCTTTCACTAAGCATTCAAGTGTGACGTTGTTGCCAGCGATAGCCTCTAAAACCATTGATGAAGGTGCCAATTTTGGTAAACAGGCCAAATCAAATGTGGCGACACTAGTAATGGTACGGTTTCTCAGACGCTCCGGAAGAGAACAGACTGTCTCTATTTTACAACTAATCATTTCTAAAGTATTCAAGTATGATAAATGTTCAAAACAGTGTGTTCTTATACTTGTTATCGGATTATTGTTTAAAGATAGTCTCATTAATGTTGGAAAGAAAATGAAATTAGCTGATGGGATCACAGTTAAATAGTTGTTTGATAGATCAAGCTCTACTAAGTTAGCAAGACCTTTAAAGCCGTAGTTATCAATCTTCTGTAGACAACACCTTTGCATCTTTTCATTTTTCGGATTCGGAAATCGGATTATTGGATTTAAAAAAGATATATTTGCATTTTCAAATAAATCTTTTGTAAATCCAATAATCCGATTTTTTGAAATGTCTCCGTATGTAACGGTATGTTACGGTATATTATTTGAAAAATTAAACATAAATAAACGGTAAATTTACGCCTTGTTAATATTTTTTTTAAAAGTCACGATAGCCGAGTGATTGGGTTGTCGGAATTTCGAGACAAGAGACCCGAGTTCGATACCCAGGCGGCAGGTTCATACCAATGGGTTTTATTTAAACTTATGTACGAATTATATCGTTGGCTTGGACATACGAGTAAAGACAGCGACGGGCTCACCACCTGCCACGTTGTCCCGAAAATATCTTCGGTGGAAGGTAGGTCAAAGGGACTTAATTGTACAGATTAGATCTCTGTCTACCCCTGTGATATTTATTTATATGTAAATAATTTTGTTTTATTCGTTACTAATTATTCATTATAGATTTACTAATTATATATTTTTGAAGTATTGATAATCTTGTTGGACAAGATGATTAAAAATTTATTTGTCATTTACTTAACACAGTAATTACTTCTTTTCATCGAACATTTTTAATTATTAAACCATGTCTAATTAAAGGCTGCTTCAATAACAAAAGGGATGAAACAATGACATTCCCAGACCTGTTTAATTGTAAATAGAATTTGCCAGCCCCGAAGCACACCATAAAATTGCTGCTGAAAATATACTGTTAATTTAAAACCTCGTGCGTCATTCAATTTAACTTCCAGCTGAACGATTGCCGACCTGGACGTTATTTTATTTTATTTTATTTATTTATTTATCTTCACGCACAATCCCTGACGGGGTAGCCAGAGAGAACAGATCGCCAAGTGTCACGATCCCTACATACTTCTTTCGCTTCTTTCAGATTCATCATCTTCTTCATACATGGGACGTTAGTGCAGCGGACGTTATTTTGGGTGATCAAATATTATCTTAGCTTTTATCATTTTATTTATCATAAAAAAAATAAGAAACACAATAGCCGAGTGGTTGGGTAATTGGAATTCAAATGAAGAGAGCCGGGTATGATCGCCCGGTAGAAGGATTATTCCAATGGTTTTTTCAAAAACTGATAATAATAAAAATAATAAGCATAGCGATTATGGAAAAATATCCCTTAGATAATTTTTCCAAATTCGTCATGCTTGGCAAGCGCATTGGACATCGTTTAAAAAAACCTCGCTCCTTAGACTCGATTTGATATATTTGGCTGCTCTCGTGGTTAACAAACATAATAATTGACGACCTCCGTGGACAAGTAGCGTAAACATTGGTTTTCAAGGTGCCGCCATCTTGAGGTTCCGGATTCGATTCCCGGTCGGTACTACTAACTATTTATAACATTTATACATTTTATCGGGTCTGGGGGTTAGGAATGCCTTCGTTGTTTCCGATTCCCATACCTCAAGTGCTTCAGCATCTTACATTTGGATCGGAGCAATGTATGTTGTCCCTATCTATATATGTATATATTATTATTATTATAATGACAATTATTACAATATGTCAAACGTGTAACAAAAGTGTGGCAAGGTTACAAGTTTTGAAGCAATTTATTAATTCGTTAACTTTCAATATGAAACAACACGGACGCAGTATCTAAATTGGTCTGGTCATTATTTCGATTTCAATTATCTTCAATATTTTGAATTCTAATAGATTTGATGGAGGGTACCCCCTTGGGGGATATTTGTGTTACAAATGGACTTTGAGTGATTTATATTTAAATTATCAGTTATAAGTAACCACAGTGCTAAGTTTTCGTATCCAACAAAGGCCGTTATTCACATGCTCGTATAATTACAAGGTTTATTGTAACAACAGTTTAATGAAATTGATAGCTGTTAAAAAAAATCTCTTACTATTGTATTGCAAATATAAACCTAATTTTCGTTCTGTAACTAAAGTATTCAAAGTAAAAAACATAAGTATTATTGCAAGTTATTTTAACATTTAAATTAATATGCTGACAATATAGAATACTGTCGTTGATATTATGGTTTAAATAAAAAATATAACCTTTTTTGATCTGTTAAGTACAAATACTTTGTATGTTTTACGATCTTTCCTTAAAAAATATCTTCACGCAATTCCCAATACAGGGATAGACAGAGGTCGAGTCTAGACAATTAAGTCCCTTCGACCCACCTTTCACCGAAAATATTTTCGGGACAACGTGACAGGTGGTGAGCCCGTCGCCGTCTTCATGTCCAAGCTAACGAAATTCGTACATAAGTTTTTGAAAAACCCATTGGTACGAGCCTACCAACTGGGGATCGAACTCGGGTCTATTGACTCGAAATTCCGATAACCCAACCACTCGGCTATCGTGACTATCTTTCCTTAAGAACTTAATAAAGTTAAGTGCATTATCTTTAATTTAAAGATAATGCACTTAACTTTATTATGTTCTTAGCTTAAGTCTTGTGGCTCTTAGAGTCGTATTTTGCATTTAACGGGCTACAGAAATCTACACCTACGAACTTAAAAACTATAAAATACAAACAATAGTTTCATTTAAAATGTTTAATATTCGTGTAAATACAAGAAAACAACATAAAAAGTATTATTAAGTTAATAAAACTGTTTATTCTCCGACATTGGAACATAAATTTTACTTAAAACTCATATTTTTCCAATCTTACGGCTATGTAATGTTGTTTCACAGATGGAATAGAAAGAAGGCGAAAGAAACTTTTAAGGTATACTCCTTTTTGTTAAACTACTATATGCTCCTAATAATTACTTAAAGCATAGTTTTTATAATTATAATATCTTTACGCATGTCCCTGACGAAATAGACCGAGAAAGCAAGTTTATAATCTCCATTCGATTTTCTCTTATTTTTTCATCGTGCCGAAAACGAGAAAGCAAGTGACAAGTATATCTTTCGTTATTTGTTTTATTTTCGGTCTGCCTAAATCTCGTACGAAGGGGTCGCGTTTTAAATGTATCCAGTTTGTTTTGAGCTTCTTCAGTTAAACTTCTACTTTCAATTCGATGCAATTTCGATACCAACACTGCGTTACGCATTGCAAGATGTGACGAGACGTGCAGCTTTCACTATTAATGAGTTCGAGTTCAATCCCCAGCAATGGGTTTATTCAAAAACTTGCGTGCGATTTATACGGTTGGGTTGAACATTCACCACCTGTCACGTTGTCTCAAAAATGTCTTTGGTGAAAGACATTTTTTTAGGTCTAAAGGATTTAGTTGCCTGGACTACTCGGTAATGTTGTGAAGGTAAAAAAAATTAGTCTCTTTCAAATATGTAGTTTATTTTGGAATTCAAACGGAAACCTGTACTTTTGTATTCCTCATTCATACACTTGACTAAAAACGTAGTAAAAAGAGAAGTAGTCACTCAGTAAAACCCCTCTGCTATGAAAATACTTTCTCTCCTCAATTATTTGAGGAAGGTCCGCCATGGTGTTCTAGTTTATCTATTGACGTACTTCGTTCATCATTCTATGGTGGACGGGGTTCGCCTTAGTGTTTAACTTAACCCGTACTGGTGATAAATTTATTACTAAAAATTGTAAAAAAAATTCACGATAGTCGAGTGTTTGGGTGGTCGAAATTTCGAGTCAAGAGACCCGAGTTCGATCCCCCGGTGGCAGGCTCGTACCAATGGGTTTTTCAATAACTTATGTACGGATTATGTCGTTGGCTTTAACATGAAGATGGCGACGTGCTCACCACCTGTCACGTTGTCCCGAAAATATGTTTTGTCTAGACTAGACCTCTGTCTATCCCTGTATTGAGAGTTGCGTGAAGAAATTAATTTTTAAATTTTTATAAATTGCTTTTTATTTATTACATATATTTCTTTTTAAATATTTATTTATTTAAATTTTTTATTATTTATTTATTAGATGCCGGCCCGGGAATCCAAGCTATGTGTGTCACTCGATTATAAAACAAGCGCCGTGGCTACTACCTTAGCTCTATAGAAAAAAAAACGAAAATCAATGGTCAATTAAAAAAGTTTACTCCATTATAAAAATGAAAATCGAGATTCTTTAGCATTGTCAACAACATATTCAAAATAATATTTTCATGTATCTTTCTTCAAAAAGTAACAAACTTTCCACTGTATAACATGTCAGTGCATGATAGAACTAAGGAAATAAAATCAAACAATTTAATTTATGAATTACAATAAAAATAACTGTTAAAGCAATTTAAATCATAATTCTTTTTGACATTTATTAATATTTACATAAATATCCTTACGTCAGTAAACGACATTGTATTTTTATCGCAAGGCTTTCCCCCTCCCCTCATTTTCCTTCCCGTGGGTGACGTGACTAAAGTAAATATTGGCCTTCCGGAAAATATCAGACAGAAATTCAACAGATCGGTGGGTAAAAATCTTAACAAGAATATTTTTCCAAATACCTTACTTCTCTTCTTCCTTCCATAACTGAGGGAAAAATAAAGCAAACACTTTACTTTAAGTAAACAGTTGTAGTATTCCCCAATTCTGGGTGAGGGTGAGGGGAGCACTTTTTTTTTTTTTTTTTTTTTTTTTTTTTTTTTTTTTTTTTTTTTTTTTTTTTTTTTTTTTTTTTTTTTTTTTTTTTTTTTTTTTTTTTTTTTTTTTTTTTTTTTTTTTTTTTTTTTTTTTTTTTTTTTTTTTTTTTTTTTTTTTTTTTTTTTTTTTTTTTTTTTTTTTTTTTTTTTTTTTTTTTTTTTTTTTTTTTTTTTTTTTTTTTTTTTTTTTTTTTTTTTTTTTTTTTTTTTTTTTTTTTTTTTTTTTTTTTTTTTTTTTTTTTTTTTTTTTTTTTTTTTTTTTTTTTTTTTTTTTTTTTTTTTTTTTTTTTTTTTTTTTTTTTTTTTTTTTTTTTTTTTTTTTTTTTTTTTTTTTTTTTTTTTTTTTTTTTTTTTTTTTTTTTTTTTTTTTTTTTTTTTTTTTTTTTTTTTTTTTTTTTTTTTTTTTTTTTTTTTTTTTTTTTTTTTTTTTTTTTTTTTTTTTTTTTTTTTTTTTTTTTTTTTTTTTTTTTTTTTTTTTTTTTTTTTTTTTTTTTTTTTTTTTTTTTTTTTTTTTTTTTTTTTTTTTTTTTTTTTTTTTTTTTTTTTTTTTTTTTTTTTTTTTTTTTTTTTTTTTTTTTTTTTTTTTTTTTTTTTTTTTTTTTTTTTTTTTTTTTTTTTTTTTTTTTTTTTTTTTTTTTTTTTTTTTTTTTTTTTTTTTTTTTTTTTTTTTTTTTTTTTTTTTTTTTTTTTTTTTTTTTTTTTTTTTTTTTTTTTTTTTTTTTTTTTTTTTTTTTTTTTTTTTTTTTTTTTTTTTTTTTTTTTTTTTTTTTTTTTTTTTTTTTTTTTTTTTTTTTTTTTTTTTTTTTTTTTTTTTTTTTTTTTTTTTTTTTTTTTTTTTTTTTTTTTTTTTTTTTTTTTTTTTTTTTTTTTTTTTTTTTTTTTTTTTTTTTTTTTTTTTTTTTTTTTTTTTTTTTTTTTTTTTTTTTTTTTTTTTTTTTTTTTTTTTTTTTTTTTTTTTTTTTTTTTTTTTTTTTTTTTTTTTTTTTTTTTTTTTTTTTTTTTTTTTTTTTTTTTTTTTTTTTTTTTTTTTTTTTTTTTTTTTTTTTTTTTTTTTTTTTTTTTTTTTTTTTTTTTTTTTTTTTTTTTTTTTTTTTTTTTTTTTTTTTTTTTTTTTTTTTTTTTTTTTTTTTTTTTTTTTTTTTTTTTTTTTTTTTTTTTTTTTTTTTTTTTTTTTTTTTTTTTTTTTTTTTTTTTTTTTTTTTTTTTTTTTTTTTTTTTTTTTTTTTTTTTTTTTTTTTTTTTTTTTTTTTTTTTTTTTTTTTTTTTTTTTTTTTTTTTTTTTTTTTTTTTTTTTTTTTTTTTTTTTTTTTTTTTTTTTTTTTTTTTTTTTTTTTTTTTTTTTTTTTTTTTTTTTTTTTTTTTTTTTTTTTTTTTTTTTTTTTTTTTTTTTTTTTTTTTTTTTTTTTTTTTTTTTTTTTTTTTTTTTTTTTTTTTTTTTTTTTTTTTTTTTTTTTTTTTTTTTTTTTTTTTTTTTTTTTTTTTTTTTTTTTTTTTTTTTTTTTTTTTTTTTTTTTTTTTTTTTTTTTTTTTTTTTTTTTTTTTTTTTTTTTTTTTTTTTTTTTTTTTTTTTTTTTTTTTTTTTTTTTTTTTTTTTTTTTTTTTTTTTTTTTTTTTTTTTTTTTTTTTTTTTTTTTTTTTTTTTTTTTTTTTTTTTTTTTTTTTTTTTTTTTTTTTTTTTTTTTTTTTTTTTTTTTTTTTTTTTTTTTTTTTTTTTTTTTTTTTTTTTTTTTTTTTTTTTTTTTTTTTTTTTTTTTTTTTTTTTTTTTTTTTTTTTTTTTTTTTTTTTTTTTTTTTTTTTTTTTTTTTTTTTTTTTTTTTTTTTTTTTTTTTTTTTTTTTTTTTTTTTTTTTTTTTTTTTTTTTTTTTTTTTTTTTTTTTTTTTTTTTTTTTTTTTTTTTTTTTTTTTTTACCCACCGATCTGTTGAATTTCTGTCTATATATATATATATATATATATATATATATATATATATATATATATATATATATATATATATATATATATATATATATATATATATATATATATATATATATATATATATATATATATATATATATATATATATATATATATATATATATATATATATATATATATATATATATATATATATATATATATATATATATATATATGTATATATATATATATATATATATATATATATATATATATATATATATATATATATATATATATATATATATATATATATATATATATATATATATATATATATATATATATATATATATATATATATATATATATATATATGT